>CM044904.1:39941072-40099362 GCA_024500145.1 Gentiana dahurica var. dahurica
AAAAACTATACATAGTAAGCATACCTGATAGGTGTGGCCTTTGTATTCTAAAATTTACCAATGTCTTCTACACAAACAGACAGCAATGGAGTTTTCAACATTGAAACAAATTCACCATTTTAACTAAGAAGCTCATTTCCCAGACACTATTGAAAACCACAACCACCCAATCAACTCAAATGAAGCAGAAACTAGACAACGCCGGCTGGACAGGGCCACTCCATCTAGTAAACGAAAAAAACATATATAACTCTATCTTTGCTCTTTTATTCTTGGCAAAAATTGAAACTCTCTTTCATTCCATTGTAGAAATTCATTCTCTCCCTACACAAAGAGAATATAATATTTAGACATTACAATAAGCATAACTAAGAAAGTGCCACTTAAAAAACAATATGACAAGAATGAAGTTTTTCACACTTGAGTACTTTGAAGAAATTAGACATGCCTGGTGAATCACAAATTTAGATTGGTCCTGGACCAAATTTGATTTGGTGGTCTCCAATTATAATCACATTGATGTTTTAAGACATTTCTATATTATCAAATAGTTAAATATAAAAAAAAGTTCATTTATACGTAAAAACACATAACAAACAACACAAAAAATATGAATTTCAATAATGGTTGATCAATCAAAATCAAAGGGAAATTAAAAACATAAACATCATCAGCCAAATCCAAAATATAGAATGAAAAACATGTTCTGAAACCCGTTGAAATCAAGTTGTTTTAGGGAAAAATTGTTAAGAACTTTTAGCCAATGTTAGAGAGACTTTAGCATTACCTTCATAGATCTATCATTACCAAGAAGTTCTCCACAATTATACAGCTACAATACAAAGACTATTAACATTAAAGTATATGATACTTTTATAGATAAAGATAAACATGTCGTTCTATTCGTTTTAGTTTCACAAAACATTAAGGTGGGAAAAAACTTAAAATCTATGTGTGACATCATATATGTCAATCGGGCTCTATGAAGTGGAGTAAAAGAATATGTATCAACATATTTGGAATAAACTTACGAATTTATTAGACTTAAACACGCATACATGATGTAAACAAGTGGCAAAACAGATCAGGTATGTGAGTAAAACTGATGTCATAATCAGATGCAATGACTCATACAACAAGGAGACAAGACTAAACATATAAGACTCAAAAACAATTTGGACAGGCTGACCTAAAGTGATCAAGCAGATGCATAAACAAAATCGGTGAAAGGCATTTTATATTGCAGGCATATCAGACAGCTAACAGATCAGACAAGCACATATTACATGCAATGAGACTCTCAAACGTAGCAGCAACTAAACAGCTATGCAACACACAAATTAGAAAAACAAATAAATATACAATACGATTAGATGCAAGACCAGGCTCACTTAGACATCTTATGACCAGATGCAAGACCTAAAGTTAAATTAGCAAAAACATATTCTAGTCAGGAGAGACAACATGTCAAAGATTCAAGACGTGGAGCAGAGCACTTAGCAGGGCAGACCATATTGAACATTAATTTTAGGTAAGTAAGACCATGCCGAATTTAACCAAACATGACCTATCCAAGACTCAAATTGCATGTCAACAAGAACCAAAGCAGTTAGAAAACATGAATGTATGATCAAGGTGCTAACATAGCAAGTACAAACCAACATATCACATATTCAGCAAGTCACAATCAGAGAGCATACAGACCTATACTTAATAGACTCTTAAGCTAACAAAACAAGTTCACAACTTCACTAAACTGAGGAAAGAAGTTATGCAGATTCAGGTATGCATATAGGAATTAAAAACATACAGCCACACTTGTTCTAAAATCTAAACAATTATCTATGCCACATGACAGAATGTATACACTAGCCTTTTAATCACAATCTAAGGCCCATTCAAGTCTCATTCAAGGCACATTTCAAGGGTTCTCATGTCTAAATGAAAGACACATTTGAATCACTATACAAGCATGAAATATTATTATGTTGAATTAATGGGAAGGGATAGAGATATTATATAAAGATAGAATAAGTATATTTGTTGAATATGGAGATCTCCTCCTTTTAGTTTCATATCCAAGGTAATTAGTTTTCCATATGTCCATTCGATAAAAAACCATATAATTATTATATATGTTTCGAGCATACACTTAGTGATATTAGATAGTTTTTTTTATTGTAGGTACTTTATTTTCCTGAAAAATATTGTGGGTAGCGCTAGTTCCATGATAAAGGGTCACAACAAAACGATCACAACATAAATTTACACTAAGAGAAGAATCTACTAATATAACTTTCAACTTAATTTTAAAATCATAATTCATCAACCAAGATAACTCCACCTAAAACCGAAAACATCACTTGTCAATGAAAAAGCCTCACAAAGACACCAAAAATGACTCAATAGTGCATCTTAAAGTGAAAAGACAAACAAACAAGTAAAGTAAATCTGATGAGTCAAATAGATGGAATGCAAGAGCAAAAGTGAAGATCATTGATACACAACGATGCATCAAAGTTGTCATTAAGCTTAGGCCGTAAGTTGTTCTCTAAATCATCACTTATACACAATGATGCACATGTTTTTACAAAGTATTCAAGATAAAGGAAATCAAAATCATGAGATATCATCATCAAATAATTCAAAGAATTTACCCTTCAAAAAAAAATTCAAAGAAATTTATTAGTAATGCCCACATATTCACATAACAGAAATCATGGATGTGCTCAAAAGAAGTACTAACTCTGTTTTGGTACCTTTGTATTATAAGACCTTTCAAATAAATGTATTATAAGAATCTAAATAGTCTCCCTAAAAAAAGAATCTAATTAGTCAAGTTGTTCACCAGATTCAACTTCTTTCCCTCAACCTGAAAAATGGGTCACAAGAAAATTAGAATAATTCAGTTTACTCAATAGGTAACAAATTACCTAACGTTGAAACAAAAATGACAACTAATTATACCATGTTAAAAATAACTCTCAAGGTATCGAATCCCACATTCTTCAAGATATAATCTGTACCCACAAAAACCTTAAAATGTAGACTATAAGAAAACTTAAGAACACTAAGACATTCAAATATCAGTTACACTCGTCAAACAAAGATAAGATCCCTTACTGCAATATAAGAGTTGCACATGTCTGAAAAGAGAACATTGCATATCAAAAGACTTAAAGGAAACTTTAAATAAATTACCACAACTCTCGGATGATGAACTTGAACAAAAAGATATGCAAAAAGAGCTAGGGGTCAATTGGCCAGCCAGTAGTAGGAGTAAGCTTGGTTGCTCCTTCATATATTAGCGCTCTAGAGTCTTCTTGTCCACGTGTCGTCATTGCTTTGTAGTATCGCTGGTACATCGATTTCCGTTATTATACATCAGGGAGAAAGAAAAGAAAACCATAGAACCTTCAAATGATCTATAAATATGAGACCATAACTCATAGAATTAAGGTTAACTATACATGACAAGCTCTTTGTCTATAGATATATTCTGATCTCTTCACTGCCTTTGGAAAAAGGCCTGAATACTATGAACATTCATCATACATAATATAAAACTCATACCATGGTTATAATAAATTGGAATGAACATACTAAACGGAAATGAAGTTAATGTGTTGTATGTTACAAAAAAGTAGGCACTCACTTGCGATCACACAACACAAGAGAACCACCATCGAAGTATATACCACAAACATCATCCTCTTTTTTCTTTCACATAACTTCATAATACAACCCCCCCCCCCCAGTCATCGTAAAAGACAAATTCAGCCCCACTATTGGAAAAGTAGAAAATTTTATAGTATTTTATCCTTAAAAACTTAAACAATAAAAGTGTAGGTTTAATGTGTAATATTTTACCCCAAACATAAGCCCAGTAGGGTTGCTTACGTAGTAGACGTATTGAAGAAATGTTATGTCTTCATATATCTTTCCCAAACCTATTTTTAATAAAACAAAAAACACAGCAAAAATGAAACCACATGGAAAATGATAAACACAAGAATCTATGCAATAGGCAGATGGAAATAAACTCACCTCATGAATAATCTGGATTGTCCACCTTTGCTAATCGTCAATATGGAAGGGTTGTCTTCCACCAAACCCATTTCAGATCAGGTTGGATAGGACTTTATCCAATGAACCTGTACACTGATTGGCCAATATATAAGATTATAATCATTGTCTAGAATATTATCTGTCGGAAAACACTCGGCCATCCGTCAGCTATAAAAAATTAACCATCACATAACATATAAATTTAGCTTAAAGAAACTTCCGGTGGGTGAGTTAAGTTACCAATGTCATAAACTTGTGGTCACCTGCAGCTAGTCGTGTAGCCACCGTAGAAGACATCAGTAATAGTCGTCATTGGCTTGGACTCGCCACCAGTGAATCATAGTGGTGGAGAAGAGTGGAGGGTCACGAGATGACGTGGCGTCCTTGCCCCTAAACTTTAGTCAGATCTCATCCATGACCGCCGCCTTAGACCATCTGATGGAGTCCGACTACGAGAGGTGGTTCACTGGTTTCCGGGATGTGGTGGTTGACCGGTTTCTAGCATGGGGTACGGGAGGAAGATGGAGGCAGTGAACCGATTTGGAGAATTTTAGGGATTGTGAACGATTGATAATGAATAAATCTTTTTTTGGGAAGATAATGAATGAATCTAATCTGTGAGTGTCTTGAAGAAATTGTTTTTATTTAAATAATCATACTAAAATGTATTTTTTACTAAAAATATTAATATAATAATAATTATAATGACGGTAAATTTTTTTAGTGTACAATAATAACAGGAAATGTGATCGATAATGACGAGATCCAAAAGTTGGTCATCAACTATAATTTTTTAATAATATAAATTATGTCCCCTCATTGTAACAATCGTTTAATGACGAGATTTATGTACCGTCATTAGGCTTTGGTCACCAAAGACCATATTTCTTGTAGTGGGAGTTTACAACTTTTTGTATATAATTATAGTAATGTTCACTCAAAATGGAGGTATTTTCTAAGTAATTGTATAGTAGAGTTTACTCAAAACGGGGATTTACAACTCTTTTGTATATTATTGTATTAGAGTTTACTCAAAATAGGGGTTTACAACTTTTTGTATATAATTCTGGTAGAGTTCACTCAAAACGGAGGTTTACAACTTTTTGTATTTAATTATAGTTGAGTTTACTCAAAACGGGGGTTTACAAGTTTTGTAAATAATTGTATAGTAGAGCTTACTCAGAACGGGGGTTTCCCACTTTTTGTATATTATTGTATTAGAGTTTATTCAAAATAGGGGTTTACAACTTTTTGTATATAATTGTATAGTAGATATTACTCAAAACGGGGGTTTACCACTTTTTGTATATTATTGTATTCAGGTTTACTCAAAACGAGGGTTTACAACTTTTTGTATATAATTAGAGTAGAGTTCACTAAAAATGGGGGTATTTTCTAAATAATTGTATAGTAGAGTTTACTCAAAACGGGGATTTACAACTTTTTGTATTTTATTGTATTAGAGTTTACTCAAAATGGGGGTTAAAAACTTTGGTTATATAATTATAGTAGATTTCACTCAAAACGGAGGTTTATAACTTTTTGTATATAATTATAGTAGAGTTTTCTCAAAACGGGTGTTTACAACTTTTGGTAAGTAATTGTATAGTAGAGTTATTCAAAATGGGGTTTTACAACTTTTTGTATATTATTGTATTAGAGTTTACTCAAAATGGGGGTTTACAACTTTTTGTATACATTTGTGTGGTAGCGTTTACTCAAAATGGGGGTTTACAACTATTTGTATAATAAAATGGGGGTTTACAACTTTTTATATATAATTGTATCATAGAGTTTACTCAAAACGGGGGTTTACAACTTTTTGTATATTATTGTATTAGAGTTCGCACATAACGGGGGTATACAACTTTTTGTATATAATTATAGTAGAGTTCACTCAAAACGGAGGTTCACAACTTTTTGTATATAAATATAGTAGAGTTTACTCAAAACGGGGGTTTACAAGTTTTGTAAATAATTGTATTGTAGAGTTTACTCAAAACGGCGGTTTACAACTTTTTGTATATTATTGAATTAGAGTTTATTCAAAACGGGGGTTTACAACTTTTTGTAAATAATTGTATAGTAGAGTTTACTAAAAATGGGGGTTTACAAGTTTCTGTATGTTATTGTATTAGAGTTTACTCAAAACGGGGGTTTACAACTTTTGGTATATAATTGTATTTTAGAGTTAACTCAAAACGGGGGGTTTACAACCTTTTGTACAATAAAACGGGGGTTTACAACATTTTGTATATAATTGTATAGTAGAGTTTACTCAAAACGGGGGTTTAGAACTTTTTGTATATTATTGTATTAGAGTTCACTCAAAACGGGGGTTTACAACTTTTTGTATATAATTATAGTAGAGTTTATTCAAAACGGGGGTTTACAACTTTTTGTATATTATTGTATTAGAGTTTACTCAAAACGGGGATTTACAACTTTTTGTATATAATTGTATAGTAGAGTTTACTCAAAACAAGGTTTTACAACTTTTTGTAGGTAATTATAGTAGAGTTCACTCAAAACGGAGGTTTACAACTTTTAGTGTATAATTATAATAGAGTTTACTCAAAACGGGGTTTTACAACTTTTTGTAAATAATTGTATAGTAGAGTTTACTCAAAACGGGAGTTTACAACTTTTTGTATAATATTGTATTAGAGTTTACTCAAAATGGGGGTTTCCAACTTTTTATATATAGTATAGTAGAGTTTACTCAAAACAGGGGTTTACAACCTTTTGTATATTATTAAATTAGAGTTTACTCAAAACGGGAGTTTACAACTTTTTGTATATAATTATAGTAGAGTTCACTCAAAACGGAGGTATTTTCTAAATAATTGTATAGTAGAGTTTACTCAAAATGGAGATTTACAACTCTTTGTATATCATTGTATTAGAGTTAATCAAAACGGGGGTTTACAAGTTTTTGTATATAATTCTAGTAGAGTTCACTCCAAACGGAGGTTTACAACTTTTTGTATATAATTATAGTAGAGTTTACTCAAAACGGGGGTTTACAAGTTTTGTAAATAATTGTATAGTAGAGTTTACTCAAAACAGGGGTTTAGAACTTTTTGTATATTATTGTATTAGAGTTTATTCAAAATGGGGGTTTACAACATTTTGTATATAATTGTATATTAGAGATTACTCAAAACGGGGGTTTACAACTTTTTGTATATTATTGTATTAGGGTTTATTCAAAATGGGAGTTTACAACTTTTTTTATATAATTATAGTAGATTTCACTCAAAACGAAGGTATTTTCTAAATAATTGTATAGTAGAGTTTACTCAAAACGGGGATTTACAAATTTTTGTACATTATTGTATTAGAGTTTACTCAAAACTGGGGTTTACAAATTTTTGTATATAATTGTATAGTAGAGTTTTCTCAAAATGGGGGTTTACAACTTTTTGTAGAAATTTATAGTAGAGTTCACTCAAAACGGAGGTTTACAACTTTTAGTATATAATTATAATAGAGTTTACTCAAAACGGGGGTTTACAACTTTTTGTAAATAATTGTATAGTAGAGTTTACTCAAAACGGGGGTTTATAACTTTTTGTATATTATTGTATTAGAGTTTTCTCAAAACGGGGGTTTAAAACTTTTTGTATATAATTGTATAGTAGAGCTTACTCAAAACGGGGGTTTACAACTTTTTGTATATTATTGAATTAGAGTTTACTCAATACGGGAGTTTACAACTTTTTGTATATAATTATAGTAAAGTTCACTCAAAATGGAGGTATTTTCTAAATAATTGTATAGTAGAGTTTACTCAAAACGGGGATTTACAACTCTTTTGTATATTATTGTATTAGAGTTTACTCAAAATAGGGGCTTACAACTTTTTGTATATAATTCTGGTAGAGTTCACTCAAAACGGAGGTTTACAACTTTTTGTATTTAATTATAGTTGAGTTTACTCAAAACGGGGGTTTACATGTTTTGTAAATAATTGTATAGTAGAGTTTACTCAAAACGGGAGTTTACCACTTTTTGTATATTATTGTATTAGAGTTTATTCAAAACGAGGGTTTACAACTTTTTGTATATAATTGTATAGTAGATATTACTCAAAACGGGGGTTTACCACTTTTTGTATATTATTGTATTCGGGTTTACTCAAAACGAGGGTTTACAACTTTTTGTATATAATTATAGTAGAGTTCACTCAAAACGGGGGTATTTTCTAAATAATTGTATAGTACAGTTTACTCAAAACGGGGATTTACAACTTTTTGTATTTTATTGTATTAGAGTTTACTCAAAACGGGGTTAACAACTTTGGGTATATAATTATAGTAGAGTTCACTCAAAACGAAGGTTTATAACTTTTTGTATATAATTATAGTATAGTTTACTCAAAAAGGGTGTTTACAACTTTTGGTAAGTAATTGTATAGTAGAGTTATTCAAAATGGGGTTTTACAACTTTTATTATATTATTGTATTAGAGTTTACTCAAATGGGGGTTTACAACTTTTTGTATACAATTGTATGGTAGAGTTTACTCAATATGGGGTTTTACAACTATTTGTATAATAAAATGGGGGTTTACAACTTTTTGTATATAATTGTGTCTTAGAGTTTACTCAAAACGGGGGTTTACAACTTTTTGTATATTATTGTATTAGAGTTCGCTCATAACCAGGGGCGTCCCTGTCCAAATTTAGGCTCGAGGCCAAAAAAAAATTAGGCCCTCGCCCTTCGGGGAAAAAAACACTAACAAAAAAGTAGAAATTTTCCAAGTCAAATAAGAACATTGTAAACATTTCAAAACAAAAGAGATAGTTATTGGAAGTATTATTACATAGAATCACTTAAACACCTCTCTCCTAGCATTTTTAGAAGCAAAAGTACTACTCAAACTCGCGTAGTCAATGTCATCAACCATATCTTGTTCAATTGACAATAGAGCCAAACCATTCAACCGCTCTTGTGACATTGTTGACCGAAGATAATTTTTAATCAACTTCAACTTTGAAAAACTTCTTTCTCCGGAAGCAACCGTGACCGGGATTGTCAAAAGGATTCTAAAAGCAATCCACGCATTCGGAAAACATCTTTCCTTCTTTTTCAAAAAGTTGAGAACTTCAATTGGCTTCTTCACTTCCTCCGGTAATGATTCTCTCAAGAACTTCAACTCCATGAATAAGTCTTTACCATCAATATCCGATACATTATCATGTGTCAAAAACTCTTCAAGGCTAGCACAATATTTCATTAAACATTCATTGTTGGAATATTTTGACTTCTTTAAATCAAACAAAAAGCCAAACTTTTTCTCATATACTTCCAACTGTTCGAATCTGCTCTTCATTGAAGAAATTGCTTGATCCACAACATACAAAAAATAATTCACCCGAAAGGATTCTTCAGCTGTCAGGTTCACCTCGTCGGTAACATCCTCATCAAATTGTTTTTTTCTTCTAATGTTGTGCTTTTCAACAAATACAGGATCAACACCCATCTCACTTGCAATGTCTTTTGCTTCCATAAAACCAACATCTCTGTATCTTTCAAGAAAATCCATGAGTCCTTTAAATTGCTCAACTGCATCATCTATATGCATATCTTCTTTCTGAATGTGCTTGCTATCTGAATTCACAACAAATAACAAGTTATGCCAAATAACCATGCCAAACAAGAACTCAAAATTTTCAAGTTCATTCTTCACAAGGGTCATTGCTTCACTTTTAGCCGTCGCTTCACTTTGATTTGCAGTATTTGCAAATTCAACTAAAGCATCTCTTAGTTGTGGAGCTTGATATCTTATGGCTTTAACACTTTCAAGACGGCTTTCCTAGCGTGTTTGTGACAATGGCTTTAACGTGAGATTCTTCACATTATCTGTTAAAATTTTCCACCGCTTCGGTGAAGAAGAAAATAAGACATACAATCTTTGCACCACTGAGAAAAATGACGCTGCTTTTGAACAAGAGTTGGCCATATCACAAAGAACAAGGTTAAGACTATGACACCCACATGGTGTATAAAATGCTCTTGGATTTACTTGAAGTAGTCGACTTTGCACACCTTTATGTTTTCCTTTAATATTTTAGCCATTGTCATATCCTTGACCTCTTAGATCTTGAATATCAAGGTCAAGTTTACTCAAAACTTCTTGAAGTTCACCAAAAAGCGCCAACCCCGATGTATCATCTATATTCAAAAATTCTAGAAAAAACTCTTTCACCTTTATTGGATTGCTTGAAATATCCACACATCTAATGACAATAGACATTTGTTCTTCATGACTTATATCTGGTGTACAATCAAGTATAATCGAGAAATACTTTGCTTCCTTGATTTTTGCAATAATTGTACTTTTTACCTCACCACTTAAAAGTTGTATCAATTCATTTTGAATTCTAGGACCCAAGTAATGGTATTGAATATCACCATTTTCAATCCATTGTATGTGGTTTTCCATTATTGGATCAAATGAGGCAATCATTTCAATGAAAGCTAAGAAGTTCCCATTGTTATCATCATGTACTTTTGATTTTTTTCCACGAAATGCTAAATTTCTCTTTGCAAGTGTCTTGACAAGTGCAAGAATCCTAAATAACACCGCTCTCCAATATTCCTTCTCTTTGTTGATATGTTCCAACGTATGCTTATCAATGGTTTCATTCTTTTCCAATCTCAAAGTCATCTCGATCCATTTGTCCATGCATCTAATATGCTCACTGCTACTTTCATGGCTTTTAAGTCTTTCACCAATATGTTTCCAATTTTTGAACCCTTCAGTCGCTAATTGAGACTTGTTTTCATCTTTTTTAAACAACTTACAACAAAAGCAAAATACTCTATCCAAAGCCTCTGAATAGACAAACCATGTTCTATCTTGTTTCTCACCATTTGGTAAATGACGAGTGAAGTGAATAGGTGAGAAATGCCTATGCCTATCAGAATTATCCTTTGGAAAGACAAGATTATTACTTCTTACTGGACCTTTTTTAACTAACAAGTCTCTTAATTCTTGATTAATCTTGCCTCAATTAGCAGGATCATCAATACATTGTGGTCCAAATACCATGTTTACCTCTTCGTTCTCATTTCCACAAGCTTCACTCAAATTGACAGTTTCTTTATGATCGTCAACTAAATTCTCATTCTCGATATTCAACACATCTTCGGTTGAGCTTTCACCTTGTTTCGTGCCACTAAAAAACTTATGAATAGCCCTCTTTTGTGATTGAATTAATGCTTCCACCTTTTGTTTCTTCTTCCTTTTTTCATATCCGGAAGGATATTTTCTAGGTCCCATAAGAACAACTGACCGGAAAAAGAACGAATAAAATTAATTTCAATCAGAAGAATCCTGAATTTGATTAAAAATGGAGAAATATGCTACTGCCATTTCAGTTTTCAACTTGAAAAAAAAATATAAACCACCAACAATATCATAAGTAAATATTATAAAAAATACAACAATTAAATGTCCTAAAAGCCTAAAACAAAACAATTTGTAGGCAATGCAACAAAGTAACAACGACAGCCTAATTGCAATTGATAAGTAATATATCTAACAAGTAACAAATAACAAAACAATTAAACAAGTTTAAAAAAAAACTGATATTAATATTGCTAGTACTATTTGATGCTTATATCAGAAAATAAATTGGGGAAATTGAAATTAAAAAACATACCTGTTAAAGCTAATGTTAAACAATTGAACTATTGAAGATTAGGGTTTTCTATTTTTGGGAAAAATGAGAATCCTCATCCTCATCCTCTTATCATCTTGATCCTTGAAACAATCTTGAAACTCAATTCGTGTTACTAACTTTCTTAGTTGTTAAATAATTGAAGAAGAGAGTTTTATTTTATTTTTTAAGCTTGAGAAGTTGAACAGAGAGGAGAGGGAGCAGGGAGGCAACGTGATTAAGGGAATTAGGGAAATGATAAGATATTTGGGAATATGAAGGGAAATCAATATGATTTTTGGGGATTGTCATTTGTCAACAAAAAAAAATATTAAAAAGAATAAAACGAAAAAAGCTGCGTAGATTTTTGGGGATTGTCATTTGACAACCAAAAAAAAATATATATAAAAAATATATAACAAAAAACTGCATGAGATAGGGTTTGGAAGTGAAAAAAAGCTATTTATTTGACTCCTTTAAAAAACAATAATTATTGTAGGTAGCAAGATTCGAACCCAAGTCTCTTGGCTAGATACTAGAGTGCTAACCATTAAGATAATACATTCATTGTTCATATAAATACAGTATACATATAATATTAGGTCAAAATTTCGTGGGGCCCTTAAATTCATTGATTTTCGGGGGTCTCCGGGCCATGGCCCCCTTGGCCCCCCCAGGGGTGCCCCTACTCATAACGGGGGTTTACAACTTTATGTATATAATTATAGTAGAGTTCACTCAAAACGGAGGTTCATAACTTTTTGTATATAAATATAGTAGAGTTTACTCAAAACGGGGGTTTACAAGTTTTGTAAATAGTATTGTAGAGTTTACTCAAAACGGCGGTTTACAAATTTTTGTATATTATTGAATTAGAGTTTATTCAAAACGTGGGTTTACAACTTTTTGTATATAATTGTATAGTAAAATTTACTCAAAATGGGGGTTTACAACTTTTTGTATATTATTGTACTAGTGTTTACTCAAAACGGGGGTTTACAACTTTTTGTATATAATTATAGTAGAGTTCACTCAAAACAGAGGTATTTTCTAAATAATTGTATAGTAGAGTTTTCTCAAAACGGGGATTTACAACTTTTTGTATACTATTGTATTAGAGTTTACTCAAAATGGGGGTTAACAACTTTTTGTATATAATTATAGTAGAGTTCACTCAAACCGGAGGTTTACAACTTTTTGTATATAATTATAGTAGAGTTTACTCAAAACAGGTGTTTACAACTTTTTGTAAATAATTGTATAGTAGAGTTTACTAAAAATGGGGGTTTACAAGTTTCTGTATGTTATAGTATTAGAGTTTACTCAAAACGGGGGTTTACAACTTTTGGTATATAATTGTATTGTAGAGTTAACTCAAAATGGGGTTTACAACCTTTTGTACAATAAAACAGGGATTTACAACATTTTGTATATAATCGTATAGTAGAGTTTACTCAAAACGGGGGTTTAGAACTTTTTGTATATTATTGTATTAGAGTTCACTCAAAACGGGGGTTTACAACTTTTTGTATATAATTATAGTAGAGTTTAATCAAAACGGGGGTTTACAACTTTTTGTATATTATTGTATTAGAGTTTACTCAAAACAGGGGTTTAAAACTTTTTGTATATAATTGTAAAGTAGAGTTTACTCAAAACAAGGGTTTACAACTTTTTGTAGATAATTATAGTAGAGTTCACTCAAAACGGAGGTTTACAACTTTTAGTGTATAATTATAATAGAGTTTACTCAAAACGGGGGTTTACAACTTTTTGTAAATAATTGTATAGTAGAGTTTACTCAAAACGGGGGTTTACAACTTTTTGTATATTATTGTATTAGAGTTTACTCAAAATGGGGGTTTCCAACTTTTTGTATATAATTGTATAGTAGAGTTTACTCAAAACGGGGGTTTACAACCTTTTGTATATTATAAATTAGAGTTTACTCAAAACGGGAGTTTACAACTTTTTGTATATAATTATAGTAGAGTTCACTCAAAACGGAGGTATTTTCTAAATAATTGTATAGTAGAGTTTACTCAAAACAGGGATTTACAACTCTCTGTATATCATTGTATTAGTGTTTACTCAAAACGGGGGTTTACAACTTTTTGTATATAATTCTAGTAGAGTTCACTCAAAACGGAGGTTTACTACTTTTTGTATATAATTATAGTAGAGTTTACTCAAAACGGGGGTTTACAAGTTTTGTAAATAATTGTATGGTAGAGTTTACTCAAAACAGGGGTTTATAACTTTTTGAATATTATTGTATTAAAGTTTATTCAAAACGGGGGTTTACAACATTTTGTATATAATTGTATAACAGAGATTACTCAAAACGGGGGTTTACAACTTTTTGTATATTATTGTATTAGGGTTTATTCAAAACGGGAGTTTACAACTTTTTTATATAATTATAGTAGAGTTCACTCAAAACAGAGGTATTTTCTAAATAATTGTATAGTAGAGTTTACTCAAAACGGGGATTTACAACTTTTTGTATATTATTGTATTAGAGTTTACTCAAAACAGGGGTTTACAAATTTTTGTATATAATTGTATAGTAGAGTTTTCTCAAAACGGGGGTTTACAACTTTTTGTAGATAATTATAGTAGAGTTCACCCAAAACGGAGGTTTACAACTTTTAGTATATAATTATAATAGAGTTTACTCAAAACGGGGGTTTACAACTTTTTGTATATAATTGTATAGTAGAGTTTACTCAAAACGGGGGTTTACAACTTTTTGTATTTTATTGAATTAGAGTTTACTCAATACGGGACTTTACAACTTTTTGTATATAATTATAGTAAGTTCACTCAAAATAGAGGTATTTTCTAAATAATTGTATAGTAGAGTTTACACAAAACGGGGATTTACAACTCTTTTGTATATTATTGTATTAGAGTTTACTCAAAATAGGGGTTTACAACTTTTTGTATATAATTCTGGTAGAGTTCACTCAAAACGGAAGTTTACAACTTTTTGTATTTAATTATAGCTGAGTTTACTCAAAACGGGGGTTTACAAGTTTTGTAAATAATTGTATAGTAGAGTTTACTCAAAACAGGGGTTTACCACTTTTTGTATTTTATTGTATTAGAGTTTATACAAAACGGGGGTTTACAACTTTTTGTATATAATTGTATAGTAGATATTACTCAAAACGGGGGTTTACCACTTTTTGTATATTATTGTATTCGGGTTTACTCAAAACGAGGGTTTACAACTTTTTGTATATAATTATAGTAGAGTTCACTCAAAACGGGGGCATTTTCTAAATAATTGTATAGTAGAGTTTACTCAAAACGGGGATTTACAAATTTTTGTATTTTATTGTATTAGAGTTTACTAAAAACGGGGGTTATCAACTTTGGGTATATAATTATAGTAGAGTTTACTCAAAACGGGGGTTTACAAATTTTTGTATATAATTGTATAGTAGAGTTTACTCAAAATGGAGGTTTATAACTTTTTGTATATTATTGTACTAGTGTTTACTAAAAACGGGGGTTTACAACTTTTTGTATATAATTATAGTAGAGTTCACTCAAAACAAAGGTATTTTCTAAATAATTGTATAGTAGAGTTTACTCAAAACGGGGATTTACCACTTTTTGTATATTATTGTATTAGAGTTTACTCAAAACAGGTGTTTAACAACTTTTTGTATATAATTATAGTAGAGTTCACTCAAACCGGAGGTTTACATCTTTTTGTATATAATTATAGTAGAGTTTACTCAAAACAGGTGTTTACAACTTTTTGTAAATTATTGTGTAGTAGAGTTTACTAAAAATAGGGGTTTACAAGTTTTTGTATGTTATTGTATATGAGTTTACTAAAAATAGGGGTTTACAACTTTTGGTATATAATTGTATTGTAGAGTTAACTCAAAACGGGGGTTTACAACCTTTTGTACAATAAAACTGGGGTTTACAACATTTTGTATATAATTGTATAGTAGAGTTTACTCAAAACGGGGGTTTAAAACTTTTTGTATATTATTGTATTAGAGTTCACTCAAAACGGGGGTTTACAACTTTTTGTATATAATTATAGTAGAGTTTAATCAAAACGGGGGTTTAAAACTTTTTATATATTATTGTATTAGAGTTTACTCAAAACGGGGGTTTACCACTTTTTGTATATAATTGTATAGTAGAGTTTACTCAAAACAAGGGTTTACAACTTTTTGTAGATAATTATAGTAGAGTTCACTCAAAACGGAGGTTTACAACTTTTAGTGTATAATTATAATAGAGTTTACTCAAAACGGGGGTTTACAACTTTTTGTAAATAATTGTATAGTAGAGTTTACTCAAAACGGGGGATTACAACTTTTTGTATATTATTGTATTAGAGTTTACTCAAAATGGGGGTTTCTAATTTTTTGTATATAATTGTATAGTAGATTTTACTCAAAACGGGGGTTTACAACTTTTTGCATATTATTGAATTAGAGTTTACTCAAAACTGGAGTTTACAACTTTTTGTATATAATTATAGTAAAGTTCACTCAAAACGGATGTATTTTCTAAATAATTGTATAGTAGAGTTTGCTCAAAACGGGGATTTACAACTCTTTGTATATCATTGTATTAGAGTTTACTCAAAACAGGGGTTTACAACTTTTTGTATATAATTCTAGTAGAGTTCACTCAAAACGGAGGTTTACAACTTTTTGTATATAATTATAGTAGAGTTTACTCAAAACAGATGTTTACAACTTTTTGTATATTATTGTATTAGACTTTATTCAAAACGGGGGTTTACAACTTTTTGTATATAATTGTATATTAGAGTTTACTCAAAATGGGGGTTTACAACTTTTTGTATATTATTGTATTAGTGTTTACTCAAAACAGGGGTTTACAACTTTTTGTATATAATTCTAGTAGAGTTTACTCAAAACGGGGGTTTACAAGTTTTTGTATATAATTATAGTAGAGTTTATAATTAGAGTTTACTATAATTATAATTATAGTAGGGTTTACAACTTTTTGTATATTATTGTATTAGAGTTTACTCAAAACAGGGGTTTACAACTTTTTGTATATAATTGTATAGTAGAGTTTACTCAAAACGGGGGTTTACAACTTTTTGTAGATAATTATAGTAGAGTTCACTCAAAACGGAGGTTTACAACTTTTAGTGTATAATTATAATAGAGTTTAATCAAAACGGGGGTTTAAAACTTTTTGTAAATAATTGTATAGTAGAGTTTACTCAAAACGGGGGTTTACTACTTTTTGTATATTATTGTATTAGAGTTTTCTCAAAACGGGGGTTTAAAACATTTTGTATATAATTGTATAGTAGAGTTTACTCAAAACGGGGGTTTACAACTTTTTGTATATTATTGTATTAGATTTTACTCAAAACGGGGGGTTTACAACTTTTTTTATATAATTATAGAAGAGTTTACTCAAAACGGGGGTTTACAACTTTTTGTATATTATTGTATTAGAGTTTACTCAAAACGGGGGTTTACAAATTTTTGTATATAATTGTATAGTAGAGTTTACTCAAAACGGGCGTTTACAACTTTTTGTAGATAATTATAGTAGAGTTCACTCAAAACGGAGGTATACAACTTTTAGTATATAATTATAATTGAGTTTACTCAAAACGGGGGTTTACAACTTTTTGTAAATAATTGTATAGTAGAGTTTACTCAAAACGGGGGTTTACAACTTTTTGTATATTATTGTATTAGAGTTTTCCCAAAACGGGGGTTTAAAACTTTTTGTATATAATTGTATAGTAGAGTTTACTCAAAACGGGGGTTTACAACTTTTTGTATATTATTGAATTAGAGTTTACTCAATATGGGAGTATGCAACTTTTTGTATATAATTATAGTAAAGTTCACTCAAAATGGAGGTATTTTCTAAATAATTGTATAGTAGAGTTTACTCAAAACGGGGATTTACAACTCTTTTGTATATTATTGTATTAGAGTTTACTCAAAATAGGGGTTTACAACTTTTTGTATATAATTCTGGTAGGGTTCACTCAAAACGGAGGTTTACAACTTTTTGTATTTAATTATAGTTGAGTTTACTCAAAACGGGGGTTTACAAGTTTTGTAAATAATTGTATAGTAGAGTTTACTCAAAACGGGGGTTTACCACTTTTTGTATATTATTGTATTAGAGTTTATTCAAAATAGGGGTTTACAACTTTTTGTATATAATTCTATAGTAGATATTACTCAAAATGGTGGTTTACCACTTTTTTTATATTATTGTATTCGGGTTTACTCAAAATGAGGGTTTACAACTTTTTGTATATAATTATAGTAGAGTTCACTCAAAACAGGGGTATTTTCTAAATAATTGTATAGTAGAGTTTACTCAAAACGGGGATTTACAACTTTTTGTATTTTATTTTATTAGAGTTTACTCAAAACGGGGGTTAACAACTTTGGGTATATAATTATAGTAGAGTTCACTCAATACGGAGGTTTATAACTTTTTGTATATAATTATAGTAGAGTTTACTCAAAACGGGTGTTTACAACTTTTGGTAAGTAATTGTATAGTAGAGTTATTCAAAATGGGGTTTTACAACTTTTTGTATATTATTGTATTAGAGTTACTCAAAATAGGGGTTTACAACTTTTTGTATACAATTGTATGGTAGAGTTTACTCAAAATGGAGGTTTACCACTTTTTGTATATAATTGTATCTTAGAGTTTACTCAAAACGGGGGTTTACAACTTTTTGTATATTATTGTATTAGAGTTCGCTCATAACGGGGGTTTACAACTTTTTGTATATAATTATAGTAGAGTTCACTCAAAACAGAGGTATTTTCTAAATAATTGTATAGTAGAGTTTACTCAAAACGGGGATTTACAACTTTTTGTATATTATTGTATTAGAGTTTACTCAAAATAGGGGTTAACAACTTTTTGTATAGAATTATAGTAGAGTTCACTCAAAATGGGGGTTTACAACTTTTTGTATATTATTGTACTAGTGTTTACTCAAAACGGGGGTTTACAAATTTTTGTATATAATTATAGTAGAGTTCACTCAAAACAGAGGTATTTTCTAAATAATTGTATAGTAGAGTTTACTCACAACGGGGATTTACAACTTTTTGTATATTATTGAATTAGAGTTTACCCAAAATGGGGGTTAACAACTTTTTGTATAGAATTATAGTAGAGTTCACTCAAACCGGAGGTTTACAACTTTTTGTATATAATTATAGTAGAGTTTACTCAAAACAGGTGTTTACAACTTCTTGAAAATAATTGTATAGTAGAGTTTACTAAAAATGGGGGTTTACAAGTTTCTGTATGTTATTGTATTAGAGTTTACTCAAAATGTGGGTTTACAACTTTTGGTATATAATTGTATTGTAGAGTTAACTCAAAACGGGGGTTTACAACCTTTTGTACAATAAAACGGGGGTTTACAACATTTTGTATATAATTGTATAGTAGAGTTTACTCAAAACGGGGGTTTAGAACTTTTTGTATATTATTGTATTAGAGTTCACTCAAAACGAGGGTTTACAACTTTTTGTATATAATTATAGTAGAGTTTAATCAAAACAGGGGTTTACAACTTTTTGTATATTATTGTATTAAAGTTTACTCAAAACGGGGGTTTACAAATTTTTGTATATAATTGTATAGTAGAGTTTACTCAAAACAAGGGTTTACAACTTTTTGTAGATAATTATAGTAGAGTTCACTCAAAACCGAGGTTTACAACTTTTAGTGTATAATTATAATAGAGTTTACTCAAAACGGGGGTTTACAACTTTTTGTAAATAATTGTATAGTAGAGTTTACTCAAAACGGGGGTTTACAACTTTTTGTATATTATTGTATTAGAGTTTACTCAAAATGGGGGTTTCCAACTTTTTGTATATAATTGTATAGTAGAGTTTACTCAAAACGGGGGTTTACAACTTTTTCTATATAATTATAGTAGAGTTCACTCAAAACGGATGTATTTTCTAAATAATTGTATAGTAGAGTTTACTCAAAGCGGGGATTTACAACTCTTTGTATATAGAGTTTACTCAAAACGGGAGTTTACAACTATTTGTATATAATTCTAGTAGAGTTCACTCAAAACGGAGGTTTACAACTTTTTGTATATAATTATAGTAGAGTTTCCTCAAAACAGGTGTTTACAACTTTTTGTATATTATTGTATTAGAGTTTATTCAAAACGGGGGTTTACAACATTTTGTATATAATTGTATAGTAGAGTTTACTCAAAATGGGTGTTTACAACTTTTTGTATATTATTGTATTAGTGTTTACTCAAAATGGGGGTTTACAATTTTTTGTATATGATGCTAGTAGAGTTTACTCAAAACGGGGGTTTACAACTTTTTGTATATAATTATAGTAGAGTTTACTCAAAACGGGGTTTTACAACTTTTTGTATTACTCAAAACAGGGGTTTACAACTTTTTGTATATAATTGTATAGTAGAGTTTACTCAAAACGGGGGTTTACAACTTTTTGTAGATAATTATAGTAGAGTTCACTCAAAACGGAGGTTTACAACTTTTAGTATATAATTATAATAGAGTTTAATCAAAACGGGGGTTTAAACCTTTTTGTAAATAATTGTATAGTAGAGTTTACTCAAAACGGGGGTTTACTACTTTTTGTATATTATTGTATTAGAGTTTTCTCAAAACGGGGGTTTAAAACATTTTGTATATAATTGTATAGTAGAGTTTACTCAAAACGGGGGTTTACAACTTTTTGTATATTATTGTATTAGATTTTACTCAAAACGGGGGTTTACAACTTTTTGTATATAATTATAGAAGAGTTTACTCAAAACGGGGGTTTACAACTTTTTGTATATTATTGTATTAGAGTTTACTCAAAACGGGGGTTTACAAATTTTTGAATATAATTGTATAGTAGAGTTTACTCAAAACGGGGGTTTACAACTTTTTGTAGATAATTATAGTAGAGTTCACTCAAAACGGAGGTTTACAACTTTTAGTATATAATTATAATAGAGTTTACTCAAAACGGGGGTTTACAACTCTTTGTAAATAATCGTATAGTTGAGTTTACTCAAAACGGGGGTTTACAACTTTTTGTATATTATTGTATTAGTGTTTTCTCAAAACGGGGGTTTAAAACTTTTTGTATATAATTGTATAGTAGAGTTTACTCAAAATGGGGGTTTACAACTTTTTGTATATTATTGAATTAGAGTTTACTCAATACAGGAGTTTACAACTTTTTGTATATAATTATAGTAAAGTTCACTCAAAATGGAGGTATTTTCTAAATAATTGTATAGTAGAGTTTACTCAAAACGGGTATTTACAACTCTTTTGTATATTATTGTATTAGAGTTTACTCAAAATAGGGGTTTACAACTTTTTGTATTTAATTCTGGTAGAGTTCACTCAAAACGGAGGTTTACAACTTTTTGTATTTAATTATAGTTGAGTTTACTCAAAACGGGGGTTTACAAGTTTTGTAAATAATTGTATAGTAGAGTTTACTGAAAACGGGGGTTTACCACTTTTTGTATATTATTGTATTAGAGTTTATTCAAAACAGGGGTTTACAACTTTTTGTATATTATTGTATAGTAGATATTACTCAAAACAGGGGTTTACCACTTTTTGTATATTATTGTATTCGGGTTTACTCAAAACGAGGGTTTACAACTTTTTGTATATAATTATAGTAGAGTTCACTCAAAAAGGGGGTATTTTCTAAAAATTGTATAGTAGAGTTTACTCAAAACGACGATTTACAACTTTTTGTATATTATTGTATTAGAGTTCGCTCATAACGGGGGTTTACAAATTTTTGTATATAATTATAGTAGAGTTCACTCAAAACAGAGGTTCACAACTTTTTGTATATAAATATAGTAGAGTTTACTCAAAACGGGGGTTTACAAGTTTTGTAAATAATTTTATTGTAGAGTTTACTCAAAACGGCGGTTTACAACTTTTTGTATATTATTAAATTAGAGTTTATTCAAAACGGGGGTTTACAACTTTTTGTATATAATTGTATAGTAGAATTTACTCAAAATGGGGGTTTACAACTTTTTGTATATTACTGTACTAGTGTTTACTCAAAACGGGGGTTTACAACTTTTTGTATATAATTATAGTAGAGTTCACTCAAAACAGAGGTATTTTCTAAATAATTGTATAGTAGAGTTTACTCAAAACGGGGATTTACAACTTTTTGTATATTATTGTATTATAGTTTACTCAAAATGGGGGTTAACAACTTTTTGTGTATAATTATAGTAGAGTTCACTCAAACCGGAGGTTTACAACTTTTTGTATATAATTATAGTAGAGTTTACTCAAAGCAGGTGTTTACAACTTTTTGTAAATAATTGTATAGTAGAGTTTACTAAAAATGGGGGTTTACAAGTTTCTGTATGTTATTGTATTAGAGTTTACTCAAAACGGGGGTTTACAACTTTTGGTATATAATTGTATTGTAGAGTTAACTCAAAACGGGGGTTTACAACCTTTTGTACAATAAAACGGGGGTTTACAACATTTTGTATATAATTGTATAGTAGAGTTTACTCAAAACGGGGGTTTAGAACTTTTTGTATATTATTGTATTAGAGTTCACTCAAAACAGGAGTTTACAACTTTTTGTTTATAATTATAGTAGAGTTTAATCAAAACTGGGGTTTACAACTTTTTGTATATTATTGTATTAGAGTTTACTCAAAACGGGGGTTTACAACTTTTTGTATATAATTGTATAGTAGAGTTTACTCAAAACAAGGGTTTACAACTTTTTGTAGATAATTATAGTAGAGTTCGCTCAAAATGGAGGTTTACAACTTTTAGTGTATAATTATAATAGAGTTTACTCAAAACGGGGGTTTACAACTTTGTGTAAATAATTGTATAGTAGAGTTTACTCAAAATGGAGGTTTACAACTTTTTGTATATTATTCTATTAGAGTTTACTCAAAATGGGGGTTTCCAACTTTTTGTATATAATTGTATAGTAGAGTTTACTCAAAACGGGGGTTTTCAACTTTTGTATATTATTGAATTAGAGTTTACTCAAAACGGGAGTTTACAAATTTTTGTATATAATTATAGTAGAGTTCACTCAAAAAGGAGGTATTTTCTAAATAATTGTATAGTAGAGTTTACTCAAAACGGATATTTACAACTCTTTGTATATCATTGTATTAGAGTTTACTCAAAACGGGGGTTCACAACTTTTTGTATATAATTCTAGTAGAGTTCACTCAAAACGGAGGTTTACAACTTTTTGTATATAATTATAGTAGAGTTTACTCAAAACGGGTGTTTACAGGTTTTGTAAATAATTATATAGTAGAGTTTACTCAAAACAGGTGTTTACAACTTTTTGTATATTATTGTATTAGAGTTTATTCAAAACGGGGGTTTACAACTTTTTGTATATAATTGTATAGTAGAGTTTACTCAAAATGGTGGTTTACAACTTTTTGTATATTATTGTATTAGTGTTTACACAAAACGGGGGTTTACAACTTTTTGTATATAGTTCTAGTAGAGTTTACTCAAAACGGGGGTTTACAACTTTTTGTATATAATTATAGTAGAGTTTACTCAAAACGGGGGTTTACAACTTTTTGTATATTATTGTATTAGAGTTTACTCAAAACGGGGGTTTACAACTTTTTGGATATATAATTGTATAGTAGAGTTTACTCAAAACGGGGGTTTACAACTTATTGTAGATAATTATAGTAGAGTTCACTCAAAACGGAGGTTTACAACTTTTAGTATATAATTATAATAGAGTTTAATCAAAACGGGGGTTTAAACCTTTTTGTAAATAATTGTATAGTAGAGTTTACTCAAAACGGGGGTTTACTACTTTTTGTATATTATTGTATTAGAGTTTTCTCAAAACGGGGGTTTAAAACATTTTGTATATAATTGTATAGTCGAGTTTACTCAAAACGGGGGTTTACAACTTTTTGTATATTATTGTATTAGATTTTACTCAAAACGGGGGTTTACAACTTTTTGTATATAATTATAGAGGAGTTTACTCAAAACGGGGGTTTACAACTTTTTGTATATTATTGTATTAGAATTTACTCAAAACGGGGGTTTAGAACTTTTTGTATATTATTGTATTAGAGTTCACTCAAAACGGGGGTTTACAACTTTTCGTATATAATTATAGTAGAGTTTAATCAAAACGGGGGTTTACAACTTTTTGTATATTATTGTATTAGAGTTTACTCAAAATGGGGGTTTCCAACTTTTTGTATATAATTGTATAGTAGAGTTTACTCAAAACGGGGGTTTTCAACTTTTGTATATAATTGAATTAGAGTTTACTCAAAACGGGAGTTTACAAATTTTTGTATATAATTATAGTAGAGTTCACTCATAAAGGAGGTATTTTCTAAATAATTGTATAGTAGAGTTTACTCAAAACGGATATTTACAACTCTTTGTATATCATTGTATTAGAGTTTACTCAAAACCGGGGTTCACAACTTTTTGTATATAATTCTAGTAGAGTTCACTCAAAACGGAGGTTTACAACTTTTTGTATATAATTATAGTAGAGTTTAATCAAAACGGGGGTTTACAGGTTTTGTAAATAATTGTATAGTAGAGTTTACTCAAAACAGGTGTTTACAACTTTTTGTATATTATTGTATTAGAGTTTATTCAAAACGGGGGTTTACAACTTTTTGTATATAATTGTATAGTAGAGTTTACTCAAAATGGTGGTTTACAACTTTTTGTATATTATTGTATTAGTGTTTACACAAAACGGGGGTTTACAACTTTTTGTATATAATTCTAGTAGAGTTTACTCAAAACGGGGGTTTACAACTTTTTGTATATAATTATAGTAGAGTTTACTCAAAACGGGGGTTTACAAATTTTTGGATATTATTGTATTAGAGTTTACTCAAAACGGGGGTTTACAACTTTCTGGATATATAATTGTATAGTAGAGTTTACTCTAAACAGGGGTTTACAACTTATTGTAGATAATTATAGTTGAGTTCACTCAAAACGGAGGTTTACAACTTTTAGTATATAATTATAATAGAGTTTAATCAAAACGGGGGTTTAAACCTTTTTGTAAATAATTGTATAGTAGAGTTTACTCAAAACGGGGGTTTACTACTTTTTGTATATTATTGTATTAGAGTTTTCTCAAAACGGGGGTTTAAAACATTTTGTATATAATTGTATAGTAGAGTTTACTCAAAACGGGGGTTTACAACTTTTTGTATATTATTGTATTAGAATTTACTCAAAACGGGGGTTTAGAACTTTTTGTATATTATTGTATTAGAGTTCACTCAAAACGGGGGTTTACAACTTTTCGTATATAATTATAGTAGAGTTTAATCAAAACGGGGGTTTACAACTTTTTGTATATTATTGTATTAGAGTTTACTCAAAACGGGGGTTTACAACTTTTTGTATATAATTGTATAGTAAAGTTTACTCAAAACAAGGGTTTACAACTTTTTGTAGATAATTATAGTAGAGTTCACTCAAAACGGAGGTTTACAACTTTTAGAAAATAATTGTATAGTAGAGTTTACTCAAAATAGGGGTTTACAACTTTTTGTATATTATTGTATTAAAGTTTACTCAAAACGGGGGTTTAGTCCTTTTTGTATATAATTGTATGGTAGAGTTTACTCAAAACAAGGGTTTACAACTTTTTGTAGATAATTATAGTAGAGTTCACTCAAAACGGAGGTTTACAACTTTTATTGTATAATTATAATATAGTTTACTCAAAACGGGGGTTTACAACTTTTTGTAAATAATTGTATAGTAGAGTTTACTCAAAACGGGGGTTTACAACTATTTGTATATTATTGTATTAGATTTTACTCAAAACGGGGGTTTACAACTTTTTGTATATAATTATAAAAGAGTTTACTCAAAACGGGGGTTTACAACTTTTTGTATATTATTGTATTAGAATTTACTCAAAACGGGGGTTTAGAACTTTTTGTATATTATTGTATTAGAGTTCACTCAAAATGGGGGTTTACAACTTTTCGTATATAATTATAGTAGAGTTTAATCAAAACGGGGGTTTACAACTTTTTGTATATTATTGTATTAGAGTTTACTCAAAATGGGGGTTTCCAACTTTTTATATATAATTGTATAGTAGAGTTTACTAAAAACGGGGGTGTTCAACTTTTGTATATTATTGAATTAGAGTTTACTCAAAACGGGAGTTTACAAATTTTTGTATATAATTATAGTAGAGTTCACTCAAAAAGGAGGTATTTTCTAAATAATTGTATAGTAGAGTTTACTCAAAACGGATATTTACAACTCTTTGTATATCATTGTATTAGAATTTACTCAAAACGGTGGTTCACAACTTTTTGTATATAATTCTAGTAGAGTTCACTCAAAACGGAGGTTTACAACTTTTTGTATATAATTATAGTAGAGTTTACTCAAAACGGGTGTTTACAGGTTTTGTAAATAATTGTATAGTAGAGTTTACTCAAAACAGGTGTTTACAACTTTTTGTATATTATTGTATTAGAGTTTATTCAAAACGGGGGTTTACAACTTTTTGTATATAATTGTATAGTAGAGTTTACTCAAAATGGTGGTTTACAACTTTTTGTATATTATTGTATTAGTGTTTACACAAAACGGGGGTTTACAACTTTTTGTATATAATTCTAGTAGTGTTTACTCAAAGCGGGGGTTTACAACTTTTTGTATATAATTATAGTAGAGTTTACTCAAAACGGGGGTTTACAACTTTTTGTATATTATTGTATTGGAGTTTACTCAAAACGGGGGTTTACAACTTTTTGGATATATAATTGTATAGTAGAGTTTACTCAAAACGGGGGTTTACAACTTATTGTAGATAATTATAGTAGATTTCACTCAAAACGGAGGTTTACAACTTTTAGTATATAATTATAATAGAGTTTAATCAAAACGGGGGTTTAAACCTTTTTGTAAATAATTGTATAGTAGAGTTTACTCAAAACGGGGGTTTACTACTTTTTGTATATTATTGTATTAGAGTTTTCTCAAAACGGGGGTTTAAAACCTTTTGTATATAATTGTATAGTAGAGTTTACTCAAAACGGGGGTTTACAACTTATTGTATATTATTGTATTAGAATTTACTCAAAACGGGGGTTTAGAACTTTTTGTATATTATTGTATTAGAGTTCACTCAAAACGGGGGTTTACAACTTTTCGTATATAATTATAGTAGAGTTTAATCAAAACGGGGGTTTACAACTTTTTGTATATTATTGTATTAGAGTTTACTCAAAACGGGGGTTTACAAATTTTTGTATATAATTGTATAGTAAAGTTTACTCAAAACAAGGGTTTACAACTTTTTGTAGATAATTATAGTAGAGTTCACTCAAAACGGAGGTTTACAACTTTTAGAAAATAATTGTATAGTAGAGTTTACTCAAAATAGGGGTTTACAACTTTTTGTATATTATTGTATTAAAGTTTACTCAAAACGGGGGTTTAGTCCTTTTTGTATATAATTGTATAGTAGAGTTTACTCAAAACAAGGGTTTACAACTTTTTGTAGATAATTATAGAAGAGTTCACTCAAAACGGAGGTTTACAACTTTTATTGTATAATTATAATATAGTTTACTCAAAACGGGGGTTTACAACTTTTTGTAAATAATTGTATAGTAGAGTTTACTCAAAACGGGGGTTTACAACTTTTTGTATATTATTGTATTAGAGTTTACTCAAAATGGGGGTTTCCAACTTTTTGTATATAATTGTATAGTATAGTTTACTCAAAACGGGGATTTACAACCTTTTGTATATTATTAAATTAGAGTTTACTCAAAACGGGAGTTTACAACGTTTTGTATATAATTATAGTAGAGTTCACTCAAAACGGAGGTATTTTCTAAATAATTGTATAGTAGAGTTTACTCAAAACGGGGATTTACAACTCTTTGTATATCATTGTATTAGAGTTTACTCAAAACGGGGGTTTACAACTTTTTGTATATAATTCTAGTAGAGTTCACTCAAAACGGAGGTTTACAACCGTTTGTATATAATTATAGTAGAGTTTACTCAAAATGGGGGTTTACAAGTTTTGTAAATAATTGTATAGTAGAGTTTACTCAAAACAGGGGTTTATAACTTTTTGTATATTATTGTATTAGAGTTTATTCAAAACGGGGGTTTACAACATTTTGTATATAATTGTATAATAGAGATTACTCAAAATGGGGGTTTACAACTTTTTGTATATTATTGTATTAGAGTTTATTCAAAACGGGAGTTTACAACTTTTTTATATAATTATAGTAGAGTTCACTCAAAACAGAGGTATTTTCTAAATAATTGTATAGTAGAGTTTACTCAAAACGGGGATTTACAACTTTTTGTATATTATTGTATTAGAGTTTACTCAAAACGGGGGTTTACAAATTTTTGTATATAATTGTATAGTAGAGTTTTCTCAAAACGGGGGTTTACAACTTTTTGTAGATAATTATAGTATAGTTCACTCAAAACGGAGGTTTACAACTTTTAGTATATAATTATAATAGAGTTTACTCAAAACAGGGGTTTACAACTTTTTGTAAATAATTGTATAGTAGAGTTTACTCAAAACGGGGGTTTACAACTTTTTGTATATTATTGTATTAGAGTTTTCTCAAAACGGGGGTTTAAAACTTTTTGTATATAATTGTATAGTAAAGTTTACTCAAAACGGGGGTTTACAATTTTTTGTATTTTATTGAATTAGAGTTTACTCAATACGGGAGTTTACAACTTTTTGTATATAATTATAGAAAAGTTCACTCAAAATAGAGGTATTTTCTAAATAATTGTATAGTAAAGTTTACTCAAAACGGGGATTTACAACTCTTTTGTATGTTATTGTATTAGAGTTTACTCAAAATAGGGGTTTACAACTTTTTGTATATAATTCTGGCAGAGTTCACTCAAAACGGAGGTTTACAACTCTTTGTATTTAATTATAGTTGAGTTTACTCAAAACGGGGGTTTACAAGTTTTGTAAATAATTGTATAGTAGAGTTTACTCAAAACGGGGGTTTACCACTTTTTGTATATTATTGTATTAGAGTTTATTCAAAACGGGGGTTTACAACTTTTTGTATATAATTGTATAGTAGATATTACTCAAAACGGGGGTTTACCACTTTTTGTATATTATTGTATTTGGGTTTACTCAAAACGAGGGTTTACAACTTTTTATATATAATTATAGTAGAGTTCACTCAAAACGGGGGTATTTTCTAAATAATTGTATAGTAGAGTTTACTCAAAACGCGGATTTACAAATTTTTGTATTTTATTGTATTAGAGTTTACTAAAAACGGGGGTTAACAACTTTGGGTATATAATTATAGTAGAGTTCACTCAAAATGGAGGTTTATAACTTTTTGTATATAATTATAGTAGAGTTTACTCGAAACGGGTGTTTACAACTTTTGGTAAGTAATTGTATAGTAGAGTTATTCAAAATGGGGTTTTACAACTTTTTGTATATTATTGTATTAGAGTTTACTCAAAATGGGGGTTTACAACTTTTTGTATACAATTGTATGGTAGAGTTTACTCAAAATGGGGGTTTACAACTATTTCTATAATAAAATGGGGGTTTACAACTTTTTGTATATAATTGTATCTTAGAGTTTACTCAAAACGGGGGTTTACAACTTTTTGTATATTATTGTATTAGAGTTCGCTCATAACGGGGGTTTACAACTTTTTGTCTATAATTATAGTAGAGTTTACTCAAAACGGGGGTTTACAAGTTTTGTAAATAATTGTATTGTAGAATTTACTCAAAATGGCGGTTTACAACTTTTTGTATATTATTGAATTAGAGTTTATTCAAAACGGGGGTTTACAACTTTTTGTATATAATTGTATAGTAGAATTTACTCAAAATAGGGGTTTACAACTTTTTCTATATTATTGTACTAGTGTTTACTCAAAACGGGGGTTTATAACTTTTTGTATATAATTATAGTAGAGTTCAATCAAAACAGAGGTATTTTCTAAATAATTGTATAGTAGAGTTTACTCAAAACGGGGACTTACAACTTTTTGTATATTATTGTATTAGAGTTTACTCAAAATGGGGGTTAACAACTTTTTCTATATAATTATAGTAGAGTTCACTCAAACCGGAGGTTTACAACTTTTTGTCTATAATTATAGTAGAGTTTACTCAAAATAGGTGTTTACAACTTTTTGTAAATAATTGTATAGTAGAGTTTACTAAAAATGGGGGTTTACAAGTTTTTGTATGTTATTGTATTAGAGTTTACTCAAAACGGGGGTTTACAACTTTTGGTATATAATTGTATTGTAGAGTTAACTCAAAACGGGGGTTTACAACCTTTTGAACAATAAAACAGGGGTTTACAACATTTTGTATATAATTGTATAGTAGAGTTTACACAAAACGGGGGTTTAGAACTTTTTGTATATTATTGTATTAGAGTTTACTCAAAACGGCGGTTTTCAACTTTTTGTATATACTTATAGTAGAGTTTAATCAAAACGGGGGTTTACAACTTTTTGTATATTATTGTATTAGAGTTTACTCAAAACGGGGGTTTACAACTTTTTGTATATAATTGTATAGTAGAGTTTACTCAAAACAAGGGTTTACAACTTTTTGTAGATAATTATAGTAGAGTTCGCTCAAAATGGAGGTTTACAACTTTTAGTGTATAATTATAATAGAGTTTACTCAAAATGGGGGTTTACAACTTTTTGTAAATAATTGTATAGTAGAGTTTACAACTTTTTGTATATTATTGTATTAGAGTTTACTCAAAATGGGGGTTTCCAACTTTTTGTATATATTGTACATTAGAGTTTACTCAAAACGGGGGTTTTCAACTTTTTTTGTATATTATTGAATTAGAGTTTACTCAAAACGGGAGTTTACAACTTTTTGTATATAATTATAGTAGAGTTCACTCAAAACGGAGGTGTTTTCTAAATAATTGTATAGTAGAGTTTACTCAAAACGAGGATTTACAACTCTTTGTATATCATTGTATTAGAGTTTACTCAAAACGGGGGTTTACAACTTTTTGTATATAATTCTAGTAGAGTTCACTCAAAACGGAGGTTTACAACTTTTTGTATATAATTATAGTAGAGTTTACTCAAAACGGGGGTTTACGGGTTTTGTAAATAATTGTATAGTATAGTTTATTCAAAACAGGTGTTTACAACTTTTTGTATATTATTGTATTAGAGTTTATTCAAAACGGGGGTTTACAACTTTTTGTATATAATTGTATAGTAGAGTTTACTCAAAATGGTGGTTTACAACTTTTTGTATATTATTGTATTAGTGTTTACTCAAAACGGGGGTTTACAACTTTTTGTATATAATTCTAGTAGAGTTTACTCAAAACGGGGGTTTACAACTTTTTGTATATAATTATAGTAGAGTTTACTCAAAACGGGGGTTTACCACTTTTTGTATATTATTGTTTTCGGGTTTACTCAAAACGAGGGTTTACAACTTTTTGTATATAATTGTATAGTAGAGTTTACTCAAAACGGGGGTTTACAACCTTTTGTATATTATTAAATTAGAGTTTACTCAAAACCGGAGTTTACAACTTTTTGTATATAATTATAGTAGAGTTCACTCAAAACGGAGGTATTTTCTAAGTAATTGTATAGTAGAGTTTACTCAAAACGGGGATTTACAACTCTTTGTATATCATTGTATTAGAGTTTACTCAAAACGGGGGTTTACAACTTTTTGTATATAATTCTAGTAGAGTTCACTCAAAACAGAGGTTTACAACTTTTTGTATATAATTATAGTAGAGTTTACTCAAAACGGGGGTTTACAAGTTTTGTAAATAATTGTATAGTAGAGTTTACTCAAAATAGGGGTTTATAACTTTTTGTATATTATTGTATTAGAGTTTATTCAAAACGGGGGTTTACAATATTTTGTATATAATTGTATAATAGAGATTACTCAAAACGGGGGTTTACAACTTTTTGATATGAATCCAGATCCACAACCTACACATGATCCGCTAACATTTCGGGTTGGACCTGAAACTCGGCTTCAACGTAAAAAGAGGCTCAAAGCTTTGGAAAAATTAGCCCAAGTAATAATGCAAGAGTCCAAGACCAATGATGAAGATTCTGAATTAACCAAGTCCATCATTTATGCGTGTGGGCTGCCTGAATAAATGGCCCAACACTTTGGCCTTTATTATGATAATATAATATATATTATATTATGCAATATTACTTAAATGAATGACAAAAACATGGCTGAATAAGGAGAAGAAATGGCGCCACTTTTTGCTGATTTTGGAAGATGGGAAGACAAGTTTTGGAAATGCAAAATACATTAAATCAAGGATTTCAAGAGTCCAAGCATTTATTCAAGATACATTGATTAATGATGCTTGGAAAACCAAGAGTTTGGGGCGCCACTTTTATCTTAGTTTTTAGAAAAACTTTTCATCTTACTTTTCTATCTATTATTGTCCTATAAATACCCAAGCTATTGTAACTTGTAATTCAGCCTTTTGAAATCAATTAATCAAATTATATTTGTTCTTCACTTGGAAAAGTGTTGTGTGAGTTTCTCTGGAAAGGGAATTCAAATCTCGGATTATCAAGGACTTGAGCAATCCTTGTGGTTATCCATATACCAAGGTGCTTAGAAACATGTTTTCTAAGTGTTGAGGTTTTATTCCAAGGTGCCTTCACACGGGTTGTGATTGTGTCGCGGAGCTTATTATTCCAAGGTGCTTCCACACAGGTTGTGGTTGTGTCAAGGACTTCCAAATACCTTCAAATCCACGATCTTAAGTATTCATTCGATCCGAAGCCTTCCTCCGGGCGGTTTCGCATCAGTTGGTATCAGAGAATAGCGGATTGATGGTATTATATCCCTTTACTTTATTTCAAAAAAAAAAAAACAAAATTCGAATATTAAAAAAAAATTTAATTTATGTTGCATATTATCGTATGTATCTGAAGAACCATAGTATGCATATGATAGTGTGTATTTGAAGAACACTTTATTTCGCACGAGCATCTATATATTTAAAAAGATATAAAAAAAAGGTGCACAAGCAAATCGTGTGTATTTGAAAAATAATTTGTTCCGTACGAGCATACTGTTCCGTACGAGCAACAAGTTTAAAAAAAAATTATATCTGATAAGAATTTAAACTATGAAGAATATGGATCGGATTGAAATAAAGTTGTTTTCTTGAATAAAAAGGAAGGTAAATAAAAACAAGAAAAGATAGGAGCTACCTTGAAAGCCTAGAAATCCTGTTTCTAGGGATCTTGGTATTGTCCTTGGAAGCTTAGAAATCTCGTTTCTAAGGACCTTGGATCGATGGATGCCATAACAACTTGCTCAAGTTTGTTGATAAATCCGGTAAATTTCGTGTTCTATCCAGAAACACACACCAAAAGTAAAAATACTTTGGAAAGAAAAACTTAATAGTTTTATAGATAAAAAATTGAATGTTTTTTTTTTGGTTACAAAAGTTTGGACATTTATAGGAAAATAAATACATGAATAATGGCATAAATAAGATGAAAAGTCTTCCTCAAATATCACAAAATGGGGCGCCCAAAATAAGCTAGTTTCAAAGCATCATGAATCAATGTATCTTGAATAAATGCTTGGACTCTTGAAATCTTGGTTCATGCATCTTGATTCAATGTATTTGCAATTTCCAAAACTTGTCTTCTTGACTTCTTGAACTCAAAAGATGGCGCCATTTAACTCCCCAAATTCAGCCATGTTTTTGTTGTTTATTTAAGTAATATTACACAATATAATATATAGTAATATATATTATAATACTTATATACATGCACTTGTATTCTTGAACTTCAAAATGGCGTCCAAAATGATGATGTCCAAGCTCCATGTATCTTCTTCATCCAAATGCATTGTATCTTCTTTGAACTCTTGAATTTTCCAAACTTGAATTTATCCCAAAAAGTGGCGCCCAAAATATCAGCAAAATTTATCATATATTTGACTAATATTTTCATAATGAAATATATGATACAATGTTATAATAAGTGTCTTTAATATTGGTTTATTATTTACATAAATTATGAAGCCAGAATCACATCATACTCTCCCGGTTGCGAAGGATTCGTCCTCGAATCAAAAGAATGTCGTAGAGTTCAGAATCATGCACTAATCTTGAACAAATCCAAAAGATTAGCAACCGAACACCGGGATCAAATATAATACGAAGATCAGAAATTGCTCTCGGCATGATGAAGACCTTTAAAGAAGCAATATAACCACAGTAAGTCGGATACTGTGAGGTCTCAGCATGCACACAAAACGGGTCAAAGAATGTATGCTCCGGTTTTCCATGAACATGATCAGGATCAACACAAATCAAAGGCAATATAGGGGCTGCATTGGAGGTATCCAACAGCCTAGTGTCCTCTTCATGAGGCTGATCATTATGTACCCTTTCATCCACAATTTCAGGCGCACCCACTTCCACTTCCTCATCAACAAATATGTGACTAATTTCTTCTGCCAGCTCCACCTCAGTAACTTGAATATTATCTTCCCCATGGTCAATGAACTCCTTCTCCATGTCAACTGCCTCATTCAAAATTTCAAAATTCAACTCCTCATAAATGGTGATCTCTTCGAGAACTGGAGTAACTTTGGGCGCCTCAACAATAGGAACAAATTGTTGTTCATGTGCGGCCACTAGAACATGACCGAATTGTTCCCACAGTTTGTTTCCCTCCACAAAACTATTTTGCAAGATATTTACTCCATCTTGAATGTCACACAAGAGTAACTCGATTTTCCTTTGTCTTTCATATTCTAATTCTTGTTGTCGCCTCAACATCCTCCACTCTTTTTCTCTTCTTTTTTTTGTTGGCCGAATGTCTTTTTTTTTCTTTTTTCAACAAGATTACTTCAATCAACCCTCTCTGATACCAACTGATAAGAATTTAAACTATGAAGAATATGGATCGGATTGAAATAAAGTTGTTTTCTTGAATAAAAAGGAAGGTAAATAAAAACAAGAAAAGATAGGAGCTACCTTGAAAGCCTAGAAATCCTGTTTCTAGGGATCTTGGTATTGTCCTTGGAAGCTTAGAAATCTCGTTTCTAAGGACCTTGGATCGATGGATGCCACAACAACTTGCTCAAGTTTGTTGATAAATCCGGTAAATTTCGTGTTCTATCCAGAAACACACACCAAAAGTAGAAATACTTTGGAAAGAAAAACTTAATAGTTTTATAGATAAAAATGAATGTTCTTCTTTTTTGGTTACAAAAGTTTGGACATTTATAGGAAAATAAATACATGAATAATGGCATAAATAAGATGAAAAGTCTTCCTCAAATATCACAAAATGGGGCGCCCAAAATAAGCTAGTTTCAAAGCATCATGAATCAATGTATCTTGAATAAATGCTTGGACTCTTGAAATCTTGGTTCATGCATCTTGATTCAATGTATTTGCATTTTCCAAAACTTGCCTTCTTGACTTCTTGAACTCAAAAGATGGCGCCATTTAACTCCCCAAATTCAGCCATGTTTTTGTTGTTTATTTAAGTAATATTACACAATATAATATATAGTAATATATATTATAATACTTATATACATGCACTTGTATTCTTGAAGTTCAAAATGGCGTCCAAAATGATGATGTCCAAGCTCCATGTATCTTCTTCATCCAAATGCATTGTATCTTCTTTGAACTCTTGAATTTTCCAAACTTGAATTTATCCCCAAAAAGTGGCGCCCAAAATATCAGCAAAATTTATCATATATTTGACTAATATTTCATAATGAAATATATGATACAATGTTATAATAAGTGTCTTTAATATTGGTTTATTATTTACATAAATTATGAAGCCAGAATCACATCAATATCGTTTTATACACTTCACAATTTTTGTGTTACATCTTTGAATATCTTCTCTAAAATACTTCACAATTCTTGTTGTGTTCACTTTGGAATTTCAAAAACTCTTTAAAAAAATTTATGATTCTTCACTCTTGGTATTTGGGAAAATTCGAGTATCGCTGATTACTTGAAATCCGAATTGATTCTCTATTTGAGTAAATAAACCTTTGAGAGGAAGAATGGTTGAATATAATGATGAATTGGAAAGAAGATTTCAAGCCCAATTTCAAGCTCTTGAAACAAGATATCAGCAACAACTTGAACAAATGAGGCAAACTGTAGCTGAAGGAGCTAGACAGAATAGACAAGATGAGCAACACACTGAACTTGAACCCAGCAATTGTTAGGTGTAGTGCCCGAAAGACAATTTGTGTAATTGGTTTTAATAATGAATGACAGAATTTATCTCACCTTATTACTTGCTTTGTGCTTGTAAAGTAATACACTGCTGCAAACCCTAAGTATATCTGTATGTAACCACTTAACTCAGTGTATGGATTACACGTGAGGATTGAGTTAGTGGAGATATGCTTAAACTGTTAGTCCGTGGTGAACTTAATCAGAGTTTAGGGTCTCTTGATTAAAACACCAATAATGCGCCCAGAACACCTTAGGGTGTGATAGTCTTATCCGGACTATCGGTAGAGGGTACCTACGTGGGGCATTTATATATGATGGCATTCATATAGGACTGGACTGATTTAATCTACATTTCTCAGTATAATTCCGTAATCGAGGAATCTTATTAAATCATTAGATGATCATATATGGATCAACCTTAATCCTGAGGTGATCACAGGGTGCTGCTTGTCCCGGGGTAGTGTTTGATGTGTTAGTTACGGTTCACTTAAATATGTGTTCCAAGCCACTTCTCATTGGCACTATCTCCAGATGAGTGAGTAGTTCTGATTTTCACAGACATGGAATCCATTCTTTCCTGCGGGAAGTAGAGAGACAGTCCCCTTATTTGTTAGCCTTAAGAAAGTGATCGATCCCGGGAGTTCATATTAGACTAATTGATCACTAGTCAGATATGTGAACTAATTGATCATCAGGGGTTAATGGTAAATAAGGATAAGATATTCTGAGTCGGGTTCACGGAGACTTCCCACTCAGAATGGACAGTCTATGGAGGGTTAATCCATATGTAGTGATTATATCAATGGACGCTTATTCACTCTATGGGTTGAGTATAAGTATACATCTATAATTAGTAGAGTTCAGTTTCGGGTTTATGGTGGCGTAATCCCGGAATTAATAATTAATGTACTTATTCGGTTCGATGAATAATTAATTATTGGAGCTAATGGTTATAGGTCCATGGTCCCCGATGTGGCTTCTGTAATTCGGACTAATAATCTTGTTATTTGGGCCTCAGTGATAATTAATTGGCTGGGCTAATTAATTGATATGCATGGATATTATTTAGTTGGGCTAAATAATATAATACACATAAAAGACATTTTGTGTGGGCTTATTAACCCTAAGTGTGGCGCCATTTTAGTCTTCATTTAGCACAAGAATTAATTTTCTTGTGTTATGGAAAATAAAAGATATTCTTGTTATATGATTGGTTGGATGACTTGTTATTTGATTTCCTATTGGTCAATACATATCACAATTAGTCATTAAGGAAAATATCTTTTTATTTTGTTTAATTAATTATTTATTTAATTAATTAAAACTTGGAGACCAATGATTTACTCTCCTATAAAAGGAGAGTTATTCCAAGGGTAATTGGCAATGGAAAATTTTGACCTACACACTTGTAAAAGAGAGAAAAAATTATTTTTCTTGTCTAGGGTTTTAGAGGAAGAAAAACTTGGAGTTTTTCTTGGTGTTGCATATCAAGGAGGTTCATTTATCAAGAAGGGTGTCCACCAACCGCCGTTTGGAGAACACATCGGAAGATCAAGGCTTCTCTTCCCGATATTGGTAACATAAACTTAACCCTCTTGTAGTAGTTTAAGTCCTTTAACTATGTATTGTGATATATAAGTCGTGATCCATCCGCTGCGCGTAGATCTAACTCGTTTAGATCTAAGAACCTGCATCCTTCATGTGGTATCGGAGCCAGGTTCCACGGTTTATATAGTCATAATCATAATTAAACGATTTAAAGGAGTGGAATTGCATGTAGGTAAATTTTATTTATTGTTTTATGCTTTGATAATGATTAATTGCTATGGTTGAAGAGATGGATTGGGGGTTGGCACTGTTTACCCGTTAGATCTATTGTAAACTCATATAAACGATAAAAATTCGTGCATATGAGTATAAGAAATTATGTAATTTATTTTTATTGCAATTTTAATTTCCAGAAAATAGATCTGTTTAGTATCTGTTTAGTTATTTCGTTTTTTCCGTTGATCGAGCCGTTGAAACGACGATCCCTCTGGTCAGAATCAAGATTGGAAGATTTTGAACAATTCCACAAAATTTGGCGTCGATCGGAGTCCGTTTTAATATCCGTTCGTTGCTGCAAAGAAGCTGCTGTAACAGAAAAACGCAGGATTCACAGAAACCCTACCTGTGACTTCCTCGAATTTCTGGGAGAGTTTAGACCGTTGAAACGCAAATCCAACCGGTCAGATCTAAAAATATTGAGCTTTTGATGTGGGATAAAAATTTCAGGTCGATCGGGATTCATCTCGATTACCAATCGGCCTCGAGAAGTCTTTGAGGCGCTGCTGTAAAATTCAGATCCAGCAGCAAGTTGGGCGGCTCACTGGAGAAAATTGACAAGTTAAAACTCCGATCCAACCGTCCATATTGCAGCCCAAGAAGTGAGGAACAGATCTGGAAAGTTTCCTCGCGATCCGAGTTCGTTCAGTTTGCCGATCGTTGAAGACTTTGAACATCTGCAGATTATGTTAGAAAGAAGTAAACCCTAGTTAGGGTTTTTGGTTATTTATTTTCTAATAGATTAGATATGGGGGTGCCAACGGTCCATCTCGGTGTTTATTTTCCGCACTAGTATACATGTTTAGATTGTATGTGTAGAACCGGAAAATTGCCATGACATGCATCATATCATGAATTCCACTCCATATGCATACATGTAGAAATTAATTTGAGGAATTAGTTAGGCATGTATAAAACACGCAATTAGTTTTAATTAATTGTTTGATATTAATTAGAAACTAATTAGGGTAAAAACCGAGGAACACGGGTTTTTTCAATCGTCGAGGTTGGGTGATGGATTCTCGGTGAATCCCACTCTGCGAAAGCATAAGGAGTAAAATCCCGAAACCTCGTGGTTAAGGTGGTGGATTCTCGGTGAATTCCACCTTACCTAGACGAGATTACGTTTTTTTTCCGTAGTGTCTACGTGAAAGTTTGATGTTTAAGGATTGGATGATCACGGGCAAACATGGTTCGAAAGTGGTTTAACCACGGTTGGGTGGTCAACAGTAGCTATGGCTCGATCGACTTCACCCTCCACGTGTGGCGTTTGCACGGGGGTCTAGCAAGGCTGAGCCATCCAAAGTGCCACTACGGCTCAACGGAGCTCCCCTAGTCTTGACCCGTCCGACGGCCACATATGTTCCAACGAATAGGTCGGGTGGGCTAGCCCACGTAACCGACAACATTCGGGCCTATGATTTATTGTTCCTTAATGTAACATCAAGTCCAAAAACGTGATCAGTAAACCCACCACTTTTTTCAAAATATTGAGTGGGAGCGGGAGAGGCGACAGCCGACCCCACGGCCTCTACTGTTCACACAAGCAACGTGAGAGAATGGTGACGCCTCGTGCCGGCTTTGATTTCGGCCCCCTAATGAAGGCCTTCACCGCTATCAAAATTCAAGGCTTGGTCTCCGAAAGGATAGGATTTTGGGTACTCGTCGGGTCACTGACCGACCCTAAGGCGGCACACTCGTGGTCTACCTAAAAATTTGAGACAGTAGGCCACACTCATAAAGGGTATTTTTGGTAGTACCTTGGCTGAAAAAGGAAATGTGATTGACGATCACAAATGAGATGTTCGATTCTCAATCTGATCTTCAATATTAATCGAAACCTCTTTGACCTACCCTAAGGCGGCACTGAGGCATTAGATTAAATCCTTGGAACGGTAGGATAGACTATAAGTACTTAGTTTATGTTCCTAAAGTTTATTAGTAGTGTGTGATTTGGATTTATTTTCTGTCAATTTTATTTTCAACTATTTATATATCTCTCTAGGGTGCTAGACTGCTAGTGTGAAATTGACTAGTAATGACTTCGTTAAAAAGTGGCAAGTAACTAGAACGTTGTACTTATTGATCTTACATGCGATTAATTTTCGGAAGAGATGTTTCTCTTGAGCCTTCAAGACTTAAGTGACGTAAATAAGTATGTCACTGCTGTCACTCGTGTTGAACGGGAGACAACCATAGTTAGTTTGAAAGATGATTGGGACGATAAAATTCTTCTAGTGAATTTTAATTGTGTAGTGTCTACACGAGAAATTTTCTAATAGAAAAATTAGAGAATCATAAATTAAAGTGTCGCTAGTTAGACGGTATTTGGAACCGATAAACTAGTGGGAGCTTTTGTCGTAAGTTTTTCTAATTTATTAGAAAATTAGTCCCACTGGGTAACGCTTTCATTAGACATCCCACAGTTCCGAGTAGTGTCTACTCATACGAACTGCTAGTTCAAAACTATTTCCTTTTAAGGAAAGTTAAGAATGGGAAAGAATGTCTATAAGTGTTAATCTTCTTAACTGAAGTTTTGAGGCTAAACCGAAACATTAAATAAAGAAAGTATAGGATAAGGAAAGTGATTTCGGATCACTAACCAATGAATCCTTAGCGACTTTCTTAACCGAGTAACTCGACTCGGCAGCTAAGTTCTTTGGAAGAAAAAGAGAGCTTTGCATTAACGATTAGTAGAGTAACAATGGGCAGTAATTTCAGCTAGAATAGTGGGAGTGATATAAGGAAATGAATTTCGGATTCTATCCTTGAACATCACAGAAAAATTTATTTTTCTGTTTACAGATTCGTTGAAACAAATGGATTCACTTTCAACTCGATATATTGTTACCTCATAGAAAGTGAAAATGACATTTGTAGTACGAATCCGAGACTCGGACTTTTGTTTGATAAAGTCAGAACCACTAAGAAATGCTGAAAAGGTATATGTAACACATCGTAAACTGTTATAGGCGAATGGTTTCCGTATTAAGATAAACGACCCTTCAATATCTATTAATTAGTGCATATATCCTAGAGATAAGACGTGACGACTGGCTAAGGGTGATTCCTATCTCCCAGTCTAGGAACACTATCTCAAAAGAACAATGACTAAGTTTCCTTTCAATCGGGAGAGGGTAATAGATTTGAAGGGGTAACATAGCTTGTTCATCATGACCTTCGGGGTCTAGTGAGAGATACAAGCTAATGGGAGTTTTTGAGTGGTGACATTTTGTCTGATAACTACTCGAAACGCGATTTAGTTTATCAAAAGAATACGAGGAGGAGTCTCTGATTTTAGCAGAGAATAGAGTATTCCATGCTCAGAAATAGGCTATAGCATAGTCTTGGGACTGATGCTCAGCCTGCCTCCTAGTGGAATGTTTCTCACTGAGAAAGAAACCACAGACTTGCCCTATATAGTTATTGATGTACAATACACTGCTAAACTCGATTAAGATAATTGGTTGCAAAATAACGGTTAACAATTATTATGTAAACCGAGAAGTCTACCTAGAAGATGCTAGTGAATTTATGGATAAGGAGTGACTTCGGTTCACACTACTTCCGTAAATGTAGGCATTTAGCATTTAATGCTTGAAGGTAGGACTGGAGATTTTGCGCATACGTTCAGATTTTGACTGTTCGTGAAATGCCTTAATGAAACGAGTGAAGGTTGGTTATAAGATTCTTGAGATCAGAATGTGACAGTTCAACTGTCACAAGGCTTCTGATAGAATCTATAAGTAACAGCCTTAAACCTTGGAGTACGGTTACCCAAAGGTAGTTACTATCTGATTTAATCAGACCACGTCCAACATCGGTTGTTGGTGAATACACTGATAAATACTACTAGATCAGAATGTCAATCCACCCAAAACAAAGTGGGAGTATGGTTTAACCGTTGATCCATTGTGTTTTTGTGGACATTATAGTCTGCTGGGGTGGTTGATGACCTATGGCTCTTAGTGGGCTGTATAGGATTCTGATCATAGAGGTTGGTTTGAAAGCCTTAACCCTATGAATGGAGTTTTGATACTCCAGTTCTGTTCAGCCTCTTGTGAAACCACCTGAGTGTCTCAGGCCTAGTGGGAGTAATTGGATCTATGCTGAAAAGAGTCGAATGAATAGGAAAGTTTAACTTTCAGCACAAAGCTGAGTGGTCTAGGGGTGATTCCTTAAAAAGTAGAGAGTTAACCAGACCTAGAACTCTCTCACCACTCAGTCTTGCTAGATTTCGTTAGAAAGCAGAAAATAGGGGTGATACCCTGAGACTTTCTTGCCAAAAAACGGATTCTGAATTCATTCGGAACAGAAGGGCCTTGGTTAGAACAAACGGCAAGGTGACTACCGGGGCTTATATCCTTTGTGGATTTAAGAGAACCTCTCGGTCATTTAAAGTCACATGTTTTAAAATATGTGGACTTGACCAGAATATTGATAAGTCTTTAGTAGACTGGATATCAATATTGGTAAAGTAGTAGTATTAGTGTTCATGAATGATAACACTGAAACGGTTGGAAACAACATGTGTGTGCTATTTGAAGTCGGAAACTGCCAGGCCAAGATTCTCTGGATGAGAGAATTGGACTATATTCTAAGAATTTAATTCAGTCAAATTCACAGGAATGAGTCATTGGCTATCCCATCCATCTTATTGAATGAGATGATCATGCATATACGTATGCAACATTCATCGAGAGTAGTCCTACCCTACCTCTCAGGAATGATTCTCCAAATCTTCGGATAAAGAGAAAATGGGATAGAGTCTCTCTTGGATAACAGCAAGTCAGGTTATAACAAGTCAATAGTAGTCGAATCTCGTATTCGAGCATTGAATAGCGGTTTAGTACGTCCTCAAGTATTTTAGAGAACGAGGAATCATATGCTTGTATATTCAGGTGCAAACTTGAATATGGTTGACTACACTGATTCTGACTGGTAGTCAGATTAAGGATGATCATTAAGTTGATCTCGGGCTCAGTGTTTACTCATAGTGCTTAGAATTTCCTTTTTGGTCTGGGAGTAATTCCAGGTCTGATAAGCCGATACCACTTCATTGTGAAAACAGTGAAGAGATAGCTTAGAAGGATCTTCTCGGTCACAAGAAGTCAAAAGCATATTAAGAGAGAGTACCGCCTGATTGGAAGGACCGGTAACGTTTCAATCCTAAAGATCGTCTCGAGTCGACAACCTAACTAATCAGTGTACCAAGTCGAGTGCTTGGAGGGTACGGCTTTGATGGATATGTCTCATCTGCTTTTAGAGCAAGTGGGAGAGTGTTGTGAATAAGATGAGAAATGGTGTGCTCTAAAAACAATCGTTGCTTGTCATTTCGTGCAAGTGGGAGATTGTTAGGTATAGTGCCCGAATGACAGAATTTATCTCACCTTATGTTCACGGATTTATCTAATGAAAAATAAACAAGTAATAAATTTATAAATCCGGCTTACCTCAAGTGCAAGGATCGTAGTAAAGAGGTTGATACCGGGTCGATCTTACGGGGAACTAACGATTGGGAATCCTAGTTTTTGTTTAACTAACTATGTCACGAAAACTAACCTAAACAGCAAATAAAACTAAACGAGGCTGAAAGTAAAGATAACACGAATGTAAAACTGGACAGAAGAATGAATCTAAAGCCATGGAAGATACGGGTTGCGAACAATTTAAACTACAACTAAACCTAAGATGCAATAAGAAGATTTGATTAAACTAAACAATTCAAGTTTTAAGGGATTAAATTCAAGTTATAACGGACAAACGAGCGATTGATCCACCTATCCTAACAGGTATCAACTCCTATCTCGATTATATTGCGTTTTCTAACCAAGTTGTGATTTCACATTGTCTAAAACATGAACCCTAATTTCTTAGATAGTTCACCTATTAATCTATATCTTTCGATTTAAAGATTAACGACTTTACTAATTAAAGGTGTGAACTTTAACGTTTGTAACCTAGAAATCTAACCTATTAACTCTCGTTATATAGATTAAACATCTCTTCCGTATCACGATGATCTAATGTTTACATGACTTTCATCAACATAAAACAATCAAACATGCACATCTTTCGATATAATTGCAATGAACAATATAAAACATGATAAAGGAAACAACATTAGATAAAAACTCACAATATAATCGAAGAAACAGAATCAAAACGTGCTGGATAGGCTTCACAATGCTCGTTTGATGAAGGCTTAGCCTCTAAACATCCTCTTTCAACTTGAAATTGTAGAAGAAAAGTGCATAAAAACTACTAATTTTAATCTAGAATTTGAATCATAAAAACTGGAATAAAAAGTGTAAAACGCAGTCTAAAGCCGCCCCTAGGTTTAGGGTTTTTAGTAATGAGTATATGGAATCATTCATGTGGAAAAACAGCAAGTATTTATAGAAAACAAAGTCGGTTTGGGCAAAGTCGGCGTATGGACGCCCGTCTGGGAAGGGTGAACGCCCGTCTGGTCTTCATAAAAATCTTCGAGTCGGGCCGAGCTGGATCAGACGCCCGTCCTTCTTTAATTTGGACGCTCGTCCACTGAATATCTGAACATCTTGAACCAAATTTCTCCTCCTGGACGCTCGTTCACTTGATCAAACGCCCGTCCAACTGGACGGAGCCTAGACGTGCGTTCAGCTCGATCAAAATTTGATTTTCTCATCTCTATCTCTTTTCTTCTATCCACTTTCTTCCTTATCTCTTTTTCATCAATTAAATCTGACATTTATCCTCATTTAATCATCTTTTGAACCGCAATTATGCATCTACACGTCATCAAAAACATCGCAAAGTGTAATAATATTCAAATAAACATAAAATCATCAATAAAACACATAAATTAACCAATTTTGCGATTAAACCGTTTAAAAACTCATTTGCTCAATAAATCCATAAAACACTCGTTTCTTATGCAAATTATACAAATATGAGGGAAATTATCATAAAATATATCAATATAAATCGTATAAATTAACCCTTAACAACTCCCCCACACTTAGCTTTTGCTCGTCCCGAGCAAAACAAAACGAAAATTAGGGCTCGAAACGAAAACAGACATCTCAGACAATATAGCATAGATCCAATAAATCAGAAGTTCACCACTGTGTGTGCATAGCCATAGAAAACTTCCACTCAATCCAAACTTGAGAAACTCAAAGCAAAACTAGCTAATACCCCCTCGTAGACTAGCAATAAATGACACTCATAAGATGTACCCTACAAACGTAAAATATCCCGAAAAGTATGATAGAATACATCTAGGGCCTTTCTGAAATACTCAGAGGATAATCCCTACAGCATATTTATCAGTTTCTACTGGGGATAAGATAGACGATAACTTAGGCTTATATCCATTTCATACCACTTCTTTTTTTGCAAGTTGATTTAACTATTTACTCATTTAAACGCACATCAGAATGAGCTATTGCCCTGTCATAGCAGAATAGGATATTCGAGATATACCCTACCTTACTCAAATCATAAGGCAGCTTTTCCTGACCGTCGTGAGCTTTTGGTCATCATAGTGGTATAGGACATTTGTGATATGCCCTACCGCACTCAAATCATCGACCAGCTTTCGACACACCCAAATAATACACATATTTTTCAACTTTTTCAACAACATTAGTTACGCTTTACTTATCACATTCAAACCTAAGATATTCACAGTATATCATACTCCGGCTCTAAACGCAAACTATTATAATTTCCACGATACATACGTTAGCACTAAGCACACGACTTATGAGAAAATCAGAAATCACTCATCAAAGAGGGGTATAACTTATTAAATTAGCTCATCGTTCACTATGGCTCGTGAAAAATAGATCTCAGGTGAAACAACTAACTTATCAAACATATGATATATAGCTTGGATGACTAAAGAAATAACGAACATTGAATCGAATTGCCTACTCGGGACAAAACAAAAACAAAAATGTCGAAAAGTTTTGAAAATTCTAGCTCATTTTGCATAGACTCGTAATGAATTAAGCAAATGTATAGATACATATCAAATCATTCCCCTAAAAACTTGTTCACGGATTTATCTAATGAAAAATAAACAAGTAATAAATTTATAAATCCGGCTTACCTCAAGTGCAAGGATCGTAGTAAAGAGGTTGATACCGGGTCGATCTTACGGGGAACTAACGATTGGTAATCCTCGTTTTTATTTAACTAACTATGTCACGAAAACTAACCTAAACAGCAAATAAAACTAAACGAGACTGAAAGTAAAGATAACACGAATGTAAAACTGGATAGAAGAATGAATCTAAATCCAGGGAAGATACGGGTTGCGAACAATTTAAACTACAACTGAACCTAAGATGCAATAAGAAGATTTGATTAAACTAAACAATTCAAGTTTTAAGGGCTTAAATTCAAGTTATAACGGACAAACGAGCGATTGATCCACCTATCCTAACAGGTATCAACTCCTATCTCGATTATATTGCGTTTTCTAACCAAGTTGTGATTTCACCTTGTCTAAAACATGAACCCTAATTTCTTAGATAGTTCACCTATTAATCTATATCTTTCGATTTAAAGATTAACGACTTTACTAATCAAAGGTGTGAACTTTAACGTTTGTAACCTAGAAATCTAACCTATTAACTCTCGTTATATAGATTAAACATCTCTTCCTTATCATGATGATCTAATGTTTACATGACTTTCATCAACATAAAACAATCAAACATGCACATCTTTCGATATAATTGCAATGAACAATATAAAACATGATAAAGGAAACAACTTTAGATAAAAACTCACAATATAATCGAAGAAACGGAATCAAAACGTGCTGGATAGGCTTCACAATTCTCGTTTGATGAAGGCTTAGCCTCTAAACATCCTCTTGCAACTTGAAATTGTAGAAGAAAAGTGCATAAAAACTACTAATTTTAATCTAGAATTTGAATCATAAAAACTGGAATAAAAAGTGTAAAAACGCAGTCTAAAGCCGCCCCTAGGTTTAGGGTTTTTAGTAATGAGTATATGGTATCATTCATGTGGAAAAGCAATAAGTATTTATAGAAAACAAAGTTGGTTTGGGCAAAGTCGGTGTATGGACGCCCGTCTGGGAAGGGTGAATGCCCGTCTGGTCTTCATAAAAATCTTCGAGTCGGGCAGAGCTGGATCAGACGCCCGTCCTTCTTTAATTTGGATGCTCGTCCACTGAATATCTGAACATCCTGAACCAAATTTCTCCTCCTGGACGCTCGTTCACTTGATCAAACGCCCGTCCAACTGGACGGAGCCTAGACGTGCGTTCAGCTCGATCAAAATTTGATTTTCTCATCTCTATCTCTTTTCTTCTATCCACTTTCTTCCTTATCTCTTTTTCATCAATTAAATCCGACATTTATCCTCATTTAATCATCTTTTGAACCACAATTATGCATCTACACATCATCAAAAACATCGCAAAGTGTAATAATATTCAAATAAACATAAAATCATCAATAAAACACATAAATTAACCAATTTTGCGATTAAACCGTTTAAAAACTCATTTGCTCAATAAATCCATTAAACACTCGTTTCTTATGCAAATTATACAAATATGAGGGAAATTATCATAAAATATATCAATATAAATCGTATAAATTCACCCTTAACAACTCCCCCACACTTAGCTTTTGCTCGTCCCGAGCAAAACAAAACGAAAATTAGGGCTCGAAACGAAAACAGACATCTCAGACAATATAGCATAGATCCAATAAATCAGAAGTTCACCACTGTGTGTGCATAGCCATAGAAAACTTCCACTCAATCCAAACTTGAGAAACTCAAAGCAAAACTAGCTAATACCCCCTCGTAGACTAGCAATAAATGACACTCATAAGATGTACCCTACAAACGTAAAATATCCCGAAAAGGATGATAGAATACATCTAGGGCCTTTCTGAAATACTCAGAGGATAATCCCTACAGCATATCTATCAGTTTCTACTGGGGATAATATAGACGATAACTTAGGCTTATATCCATCTCATACCACTTCTTTTTTTGCAAGTTGATTTAACTATTTACTCATTTAAACGCACATCAGAATGAGCTATTGCCCTGTCATAGCAGAATAGGATATTCGAGATATACCCTACCTTACTCAAATCATAAGGCAGCTTTCCTGACTGCCGTGAGCTTTTGGTCATCATAGTGGTATAGGACATTCGTGATATGCCCTACCGCACTCAAATCATCGACCAGCTTTCGACACACCCAAATAATACACATATTTTTCAAATTTTTCAACAACATTAGTTACGCTTTACTTATCACATTCAAACCTAAGATATTCACAGTATATCATACTCCGGCTCTAAACACAAACTATTATAATTTCCACGATACATACATTAGCACTAAGCACACGACTTATGAGAAAATCAGAAATCACTCGTCAAAGTGGGGTATAACTTATTAAATTAGCTCATCGTTCACTATGGCTCGTGAAAAATAGATCTCAGGTGAAACAAATAACTTATCAAACATATGATATATAGCTTGGATGACTATAGAAATAACGAACATTGAATCGAATTGCCTACTCGGGACAAAACAAAAACAAAAATGTCGAAAATTTTTGAAAATTCTAGCTCATTTTGCATAGACTCGTAATGAATTAAGCAAATGTATAGATACATATCAAATCATTCCCCTCCCCCACACTTAAAGATCAACATGTCCTCATGTTGTGCAGAATTAAAGAAAAGATAAAGGACTTAGCTGATTTCGATAGATACTTGAATCGTTGGTCAGGCCGGAGCCTACGTAGTGACAATTAGAACTCGTAACCATACGATGTACGAGCTCGACAATACAGCTAAAAAAATACCTGCACTACTTGACAAACACGGAAAAATCTCGGGGAAAACGGGGAATTATACCAGAATGAAAGGATATAGCAAAATTGAGTAATATCAAAAGATGAAACATTCAATACATCCAAAATAGAAAGCAAAGTAAAGTCAAATGAAAGTACGGATGCCTTATGGCTTACATGATTCATTGGGAAAAATAAACAGTAGCTAAATGAAAAGTACAACGAATCACGTAATGGAAAGTAGCAAGATTATACAACCATCGTATCTAAGACAAAACAAAAGCTAGAATAAGAAAAATAAGATCAGGTCTGGCCCGGCGCTGCAGAATCATCAGCCGGAGGTGCTCCACCCATAGGAGAGTCAGGCTGCTCCTCATCAGAAGACGACTCAGACTCTTGCAGAACATCCGCAATGGCCTGCTCAACCTCGTCAGAATAGATATAATCTATGATGCTCGGGTCGAAGACTCTGTCGTCCCTCGGCTTCCGGCCCTCACTGATACACCTCAAAATGGACAAGATATTATTCTGAGAAGTCCGAATATCCTCCATCCAGTTCCGTACACTGTTAGCCATACTCAACCTCATCCGGACTGAGGGAGATAAAGTAGGAAGGGAGGATGCTCAAGGCGGTGCCGAAGATGAACCGGGCTCATGTGGTGCCTCCGCCTCAGAACGTCTTGAAGACTTAACCTTTTCTCTCTGTATAGGTCTCGGGTTCTTCAGTTTGTGATCCGATCCATACTCAGGCACACCGGCATCAATACACAAACTATGAATCAAGTGGGGGACAATCAAGCTACGCGTGTAAACCTTCTGATTGATAGCTATCTCATCGTATAACGCTTGTCCAACATTCACATTCAATCCAAAGGTCAAAGCGTACAACATCCCTAAGTCACCGATATGAAAATGCGTCAGATTGTTCTTTGGCAACAACCGACTCTGTATGAACCTACACTGGACTTTCCAATCCTCCATCCAGGTAGTGGTGACCAACTCCTTCCGGTCTCCACCCGGCCTCAACGTCCATGCTACATCCGGGCAAACCTTTAACCTTAACTCATCCAACGGATCTTGTCCCGCCTTCTACCTATGAACGATTTCCTCCTTATAGTCCCGACCCTAAAAAGACGCTAAGTTATACTTCTTATTTATCACATCGGGCGTAAAAGGAACTTTCACCCCCCGAACCACGACTACTCCCGTTTCCAAATCAGTCTCCGAGCAATTTGCATAAAATTCCCGAACTAGGGAGTCGTTGACTGGGGTACCCGGGATAGTCATCAAGGCATCCTATTTCCGGTCCTTTAACAACTTTACGAACCCCGGATCTACCTTAGTCTCCATCGTAGCCCTCTTTATCAACATGGTCCTCGAGAAATAATGTTTGGTAAAGGCGTCGTGAGCTCTAGGATTCACAAATCTACGAGGCAAAGGCATAGGGGCTACGGTCTTCGCTCTTTTCCTAGGCTGTTCAGCCCTAGGCTCAGCCGGTTCCTCCTCCCGAGTAGCATCACAGCTTCCTCAACCCTAGAAGACTCTCCACCTCGGTGAACCCTAGGCATCCTCATCAATGGTACATCATCATCAGTCTCAGAGCCCGAGGTAGGCTCATCCCTCAATGTTGCCCTAGCTTGTGTTTGTGTAGACCTAGGAGGGTTGTGTCTATCACCGATCCGAATCCCTTGAGTAGGAGGCACTACAGTAGGATCAACAACCTTCCGTTTCTTACTAGGGTCCTGAGCCACACCCTTACCATGCCTCTTAACCACTGCTTTACGAACCATTTTTGAAGCTTAGTCTAAACCAATCAACATCCGAAACCAAAGCAAACAAACCACCCGTTTATCGTCCAAACGGGATTTCAAATCAATAAACCAACACCAACACAGTCACAAACCACCCATGCATCAACCACCATCATCACCACAGCAACAACACTACAGGAAACAAGAAACAAAACAGAAAAAAAAACAAATAAGGTACAACTCACATAAAAGAGTCGAGCCGAAGATCGAACTCCAAAAACGTGAACTAATCCTTGAAAAGTTACTAGAAACTTACCAATGATGATGAAAAGACGATGATGATGCTGGAAAGGATCCCTAACAATGCAAATTCGAGCCCAAAATTGAATTTTTTTTTGGAAAAAGTCGGACCAAAGAGGACTCTGATTCGTCAAAATGGTTGTTGATTGAGGAATAAGGTGTAGAAAAGTGAAAAGAGGGGACCAAAAGCGTTCTATAGCAACTGAAATCGCTCAATTTTTTGTAATATTGAGGGATTGAGGTTAAGAGGAGGGCAAAAGTCGGGTTTTTTGAGTTTGAATTTCTGAAAAATGAAGGTTCATGGACTGAGGAGGTATTTATAGGCAAGGTCTGGACGCTCGTCCAATTCTGTGGACGGGCGTTCAGTAGAGAACATATGAACTGGACGGGCGTCTAGTGTATCAGACACTCGTCCAAACTTTCAAATTAGATACAGGATTGGAGGGAATATCGCAGACGGGCGTCCATTTATAATGGACGGGCGTCCAAGAAATGCATAGGGTAGACGGGCGTCCAGATCTCTGGACGGGCGTCCAAAGCAGAGATTATGCAAAAAAATATAAAATTTCATACAATTCAAATTCAAATTTGCATTTTCTCATTAAACATAAATAAAACCTCAAAAATACAAATGAAAAATGACGAATTACATAAAATCACTAGAAAATAAGTAAAAACAATAGAAAATAGTGGGTTGCCTCCCACCGAGCGCTTTTGTTTTACGTTGTTTGCTCGACGAAACAACCTAACAACGCTAGTCATCGTAAATTTCCGCCCAATCCACCACCCGGATAAGACGGCGGAGCATGTCAATCGCCGGAGGAAAATCACACTCGTCCTGCAAAGCCCAGTCCTCACCAGCTACATCGACACCCCGGAAATGCTCAGCTTGCAGCACTAACGCTAAATCTGTCAGCATAGGATCATTCAGGATTGTGTATGGACATCCTAGAGCTGCCTGTAACTCCTCTGTACTAAAGTCTCCACCTCCCGAAACTCGGGGAACAATAAGAACATAGGTGACAGTCCTGATGCGGGTACTAATATCAAAGTCTACATGCAAAACGATAGTCCCTCCCGGTCCGTCATCTACAGTGATAAGTGGGATCCTCCTAAGGAAAGGTAACTCCTCTGGTAGAACTCCAAAATCCATATCTAAAACACAACTCACTGACAGATACAACAAAAGAAAAACTTAGTAAACTAAACTTAAATAACTAAAACAACAAAAAGCATAAAACAAAAACAACTAAAGATGACGATATCTAGGATGCCCCCTAGTGGCGCTTTTGGTTAATGTCGTTAGCTCGACACTGTTTAGGCTCAGCCTGGATCAGGCCATTTGGCTTTTCTGCCAGCCACTACCTCGTCTAGACTTGGGTCAGTAGTTCGGCTGCAGAAACAACATCTAACACATGGGGTGAAATCTTTGATAGCTTTCCAAATACGTTTAAACTGCCATATGGTCGACTTCTTCTTCTTCTGAGTATTCTGATGACGTTTCAGCTTACGCTCCCTCTCAAACTCTTCCATATCCCAACTACATGCTAGAACTTCTTCAGATCGACCACTACCGCCATCCTCTGAAAATAGGTCGGGTGAAAACTCATCAAATTCTTCGACTTCTTTAGTACCACACCCGAGGATATCGAGGAAACGAACAATCAAAGGCTTTTCCTTGGGTTCACCAATGTAGTGCTTACACCTTTGACCATTTACTCAAAACGGTTGGTCGCCATAACCTCGTAGTTATAAAACGCCCCCAGGAATAATTTGTAGAATCTCAAAGGGACCGGACCATCGTGTCCTTAACTTTCCAGGAAACAGATGTAACCTGGAATTATACAGAAGAACTTGTTCCCCAACATGGAATTCTCTCTTCTTAATCTTGGCGTCATGGAGGAGTTTCATCTTATCTTTACTGATCCTGGCGCTTTCGTAGGCCTGGAGTCTGAATTCGTCCAACTCATGCAACTGTTGCAGTCGATGGTTACCACAAGCTTGGGAATCAAAGTTCAGAAACTTTGTAGCCCAATAAGCTCTATGCTCTAACTCGACTGGCAGATGACAAGGCTTACCATAAACCATTTGATATGGAGATGTACCCATAGGAGTCTTATAGGCGGTCCTGTATGCCTATAGTACATCATCCAATTTCAAACTCCAGTCTTTTCTATGACTGTTGACCGTTTTTTCCAGGATTTTCTTAATGCTTTGGTTGCTTCTTTCAACCTGACCACTAGTCATAGGATGGTATGGTGTACCAGTTTTGTGACGAACACCATACTTTTCAAGCACTTTCTCCAGAGGTCGGTTGCAAAAATGTGTCCCTTCATCACTAATCAAGGCGCGTGGACACCCGAATCTCACAAAAATATTTTTCTTTAAGAACTTCATGACCGTTTTATGATCATTGTGAGTCGTGGCTTGAGCCTCAACCCATTTGGACACGTAATCTACGCAGACTAAGATGTATTTGTTACCACAAGATGATGGGAATGGTCCCATAAAATCGATGCCCCATACATCAAAGACTTCGCATTCTAAGATGGGTGTCAAAGGCATGCCAAAACGCCTTGTTAAAGTACCGGTTCTTTGTCATCTATCACACGCTTTACAGAAAGCTTCTGTATCTTTAAAGATCGTAGGCCAATAGAAACCGGATTGGAATATCTTAGCAACGGTTTTCCAAGGACCAAAGTGACCTCCAGTGGGTCCACTGTGGCACTGCTCAATAATATCGCGCTGCTCAGATTCTGGAACACATCTCCTAAGCAGACCATCTTTACAGATCTTAAACAGATAAGGTTCATCCCAAACGAAAGATTTCAAATCAGAGAAGAACTTTTTCTTCTCCTGATAAGAGAATTCTGGATCAAGATATCGGGAATGAAGGTAATTGACAATGGAAGAATACCATGGAACATCTGGAGCGCAGCCATCGATAAGCATAATGTTTTCTAGAGGGAAGTAAAGATCTATATCATGTGGATCATCCTTTTCCTCACTTAACATTCTCGAAACATGATCCGCCACGACGTTTTCACTGCCCTTTTTGTCTTTAATTTGAACGTCAAACTCTTGTAGGGTCAGTATCCAACGCAGTAGGCGCGGTTTGGCCTCTTTTTTCGTCATCAGATATCGCAAAGCAGCGTGATCAGTCCACACAATCACTTGAGCTCCCAACAAGTAACTACGAAACTTGTCCATAGCAAAGACTACGGCCAATAATTCCTTTTCAGTCGTCGTATAGTTAACTTGAGAAGGATTCAATGTGTGACTGGCGTAATAGATTTGCTGGAATTTCCCTTTGATTCTTTGTCCTAAAACAGCACCAACTGCATAGTTTGATGCGTCGCACATAAGCTCAAAAGGTAGATTCCAGTCAGGCGATATAAGAATTAGAGCCGAGATTAAACGGTTCTTAAGCTCCTCAAACGCCTGCTTGCAACTCTCATCAAAATCGAACTCAACGTCTTCCTTAAGTAAAGTAGACAGGGGCTTGGCTATCTTGGAGAAGTCTTGAATGAATCTTCTGTAGAAACCGACATGTCCAAGAAAGCCTCTCACTTCACGCACATTCTTAGGATAACTCATCTTCTTGATAGCTTCTACTTTGGCTCTGTCTACTTCAATACCTTTGGCGAAGATCTTGTGGCCAAGAACTATTCCCTCATCTACCATGAAATGGCATTTTTCCCAATTGAGCACTAAGTTCTTTTCCACACATCTGGATAACACTTGATCTAGATTGTCAAGACCGTCGTCGAAGGACTGACCAAAGACCGAAAAATCATCCATAAAGATTTCCATACACTTTTCTACTAGCCCGTCAAAGATAGCCAGCATACATCTTTGAAATGTAGCTGGGGCATTGCAGAGACCAAATGGCATTCGCCTGTAAGCGAATGTACCATAAGGGCAGGTGAAAGTGGTCTTTTCTTGGTCAGCTGGATCAATGGGTATCTGAAAGTATCCTGAATATCCATCCAGGAAGCAATAGAATGCGTGCCCTGCCAGACGCTCAAGCATCTGGTCAATGAATGGAAGGGGAAAGTGATCTTTCATGGTTACTTCATTGAGCTTTCTATAATCGATGCAGACTCTGTAACCAGTGACAAGTCTCAACGCTATTTCTTCTCCCTTCTCATTCTTCTCAATCGTAATTCCACCTTTCTTGGGAACTACCTGAGTCGGGGAAACTCATTCACTATCAGCGATGGCATAAATGATTCCCATGTCTAGAAGTTTGATGATTTCTTTCTTAACCACCTCTTGCATATGAGGGTTGAGCCTCCTCTGGGGCTGTCTAACACATTTCTCACCCTCATTAGTCTTGATCTTATGCATACAAATGTCAGGAGATATCCCTCTGATATCTCCTACTTGCCACCCAAAGGCTTTCTCGTTCTTTTTCAAGACGTTGATTAATTTCATTTCCTCTAAACGAGACAACTTGGCAGATATAATCAAAGGAAGCTTGTCGCCTTCTCTTAGGAACACATACTTCAGATGTTTAGGCAACGGCTTCAGTACTAGATCTGCAGGGGGGTCTTCTAAACTTGATTTTAGATCTCCACTTTTCAACTCAACATCGCTGAGTTTACTTAGTGGTCCCACTGCCAAAGCTTCTCCTTTCAACAACTCATCCTCAAATTCAGCTTCTAACTGCTCTAGACTTACCACACCATGATTATTTAAATTATCAACCAATCGCTCAAATTCAGTTGCGACAGCCATGACTTTCTTTTCCATGTGGTCATTGAAGTCATCAGACGAATCCTCAATGGAAAAGCCGGTTGGAGGACCAGAGGGTACTTGAATGGATCTGCAGACATTATAGCTTACTTCTTGATCACCAACTCGTATCGTCACTCGCCCACCATCGCAGTGTTAGGTGTAGTGCCCGAAAGACAATTTGTGTAATTGTTTTTAATAATGGATGACATAATTTATCTCATCTTAGTTACTTGCTTTGTGCTTGTAAAGTGATACACTGCTGCAAACCCTAAGTATATCTGTATGTAACTACTTAACTCAGTGTATGGATTACACGTGAGGATTGAGTTAGTGGAGATATGCTTAAACTGTTAGTCCGTGGTGAACTTAATCAGAGTTTAGGGTCTCTTGATTAAAACACCAATAATGCGCCCAGAACACCTTAGGGTGTGATAGTCTTATCCGGACTGTCGGTAGAGGGTACCTACGTGGGGCATTTATATATGATGGCATTCATATAGGACTGGACCGATTTAATCTGATTTTCTCGGTATAATTCCGTAATCGAGGAATCTTATTAAATCATTAGATGATCATATATGGATCAACCTTAATCCTGAGGTGATCACAGGGTGCTGCTTGTCCCGGGGTAGTGTTTGATGTGTTAGTTACGGTTCACTTAAATATGTGTTCCAAGCCACTTCTCATTGGCACTATCTCTAGATGAGTGAGTAGTTCTGATTTTCACAGACTTGGAATCCATTCCTTCCTGCGGGAAGTAGAGAGACAGTCCCGTTATTTGTTAGCCCTAAGAAAGTGATCGATCCCGGGAGTTTCGCATTTGACTAATTAGCTACTAGTCAGATATGCATACTAATTGATCATCAGGGGGTTAATGGTAAATAAGGATAAGATATTCTGAGTCGGGTTAACGGAGACTTCCCACTCAGAATGGACAGTCTATGGAGGGTTAATCCGTATGTAGTGATTATATCAATGGACGCTTATTCACTCTATGGGTTGAGTATAAGTATACATCTATAATCGGTAGAGTTCAGTTTCGGGTTTATGGTGGTGTAATCCCGAATTAATAATTAATGTACTTATTATGTTCGATGAATAATTAATTATTGGAGCTACTGGTTATAGGTCCATGGTCCCCGATGTGGCTTCTGTAATTCGGACTAATAATCTTGTTATTTGGGCCTCAGTGATAATTAATTGGCTGGGCTAATTGATTGATATGCATGGATATTATTTAGTTGGGCTAAATAATATAATACACAGAAAAGACATTTTCTGTGGGCCTAAAACCTAGTGTATATGGCGCCTCATACTTCATTAAATGCAAGATTTGATTTGCTTGTGTGATTAATGATTAATAAAAGATGATTTATTTGTAATTGATTGATTGATTAATCACAATCTTTTATAAATGTAATTATCCTTTATTGTGATTTCTTTTTAATTAATTATTTAATTGATTAGAAACTTGGAGGCCAAGGATTTACTCTCCTATATAAAGAGAGTTCTTCCAAGACATAAGGCCAAGGAAAATTTCGACCTATACACTAAAAAGAGAGAAGAAAAATTTGTTTCTTGTCTTGGGTTTCTGGTTGAAGAAAAACTTGGAGTTTTTCTTGGTGTTGCATATCAAGGAGGTTCGTTTATCAAGAAGGGTGTCCACCAACCGCCGTTTGGAGAACACATCGGAAGATCAAGGATCTCTTCCCGATATTGGTAAAATAATCTTAACCCCTTGTAGTAGTTTAAGTCCTTTAATTATGTGTTGTGATGTATAAGTCGTGATCCATCCGCTGCGCGTAGATCTAACTCGTTTAGATCTAAGAACCTGCATCCTTCATGTGGTAGCAGAGCAAGGTTCCACGATTTATATAGTCATAATCATAATTAAACGATTTAAAGGAGTGGAATTGCATGTAGGTAAATTTTATTTATTGTTTTATGCATTGATAATGATTAATTGCTATGGTTGAAGAGATGGATTGGGGGTTGGCACTGTTTACCCGTTAGATCTATTGTTAACTCATATGAACGATGAAAATTCGTTCATATGAGTATAGGAAATTATGTAATTTATTTTTATTGCAATTTTAATTTCCAGAAAATAGATCTGTTTAGTAGCTATTTAGTTATTTCGTTTTTACCATTGATCGAGCCGTTGAAACGACGATCCCTCCGGTCAGAATCAGGACTGGAAGATGATGAACAATTCCACAAATTTTTGCGTCGATCGGAGTCCGCTTTGATATCTGTTCGTTGCTGCAAAGAAGCTGCTGTAACAGAAAAACGCATGATTCACAGAAACCCTACCTGTGACTTCCTCGAATTTCTGGGAGAGTTTGGACCGTTGAAACACAAATCCAACCGGTCAGATCGAAACATATCGAGTTTTTGACGTGGGATAAAAATTTCAGGCCGATCGGGATTCATCTCGATTCCCAATCGGCCTCGGGAAGTCATTGATGCGCTCCTGTAAAAGTCAGATTCAGCAGCAAGTTGGGCGACTCACTGGAGAAGATTGACGAGTCAAGACTCTGATCCAACCGTCCATATTGAAGCACAAGGAGTAAGGAACAGATCTGGAAAGTTTCGTCGCGATCCAAGTTCGTTTGATTTGCCGATCGTCGAAGATTTTGAATAGCTACAGATGATCTTAGAAAGAAGTAAACCCTAGTTAGGGTTTTGGTTATTTATTTTCTAATAGATTAGATACGGGGATGCCAACGGTCCATCTCGGTGTTTATTTTCCGCACTAGTATACATGTGTAGATTGTATGAGTAGAACCGGAAAATTTCCATGACATGCATCATATCATGAATTCCACTCCATATGCATACATGTAGAAATTAATTCGAGGAATTAGTTAGGCATGTATAAAACACACGATTAGTTTTAATTAATTGTTTGATATTAATTAGAAACTAATTAGGGTAAAAACCGAGGAACACGGGTTTTTTCAATCGCCGAGGTTGGGTGATGGATTCTCGGTGAATCCCACTCTGCGAAAGCATAAGGAGTAAAATCCGAAACCTCGTGGTTAAGGTGTTGGATTCTCGGTGAATTCCACCTTACCTAAGACGAGATTACGTTTTTGTTCCGTAGTGTCTACGTGAATGTTTGATGTTTAAGGATTGGATAATCACGGGCAAACAGGTTCGAAAGTGGTTTAACCACGGTTGGGTGGTCAACAGTAGCTACGGCTCAATCGACTTCACCCTCCACGTGTGGCGTATGCACGGGGGTCTGGCAATACTGAGCCATCCGAAGAGCCACTCCGGCTCAACGGAGCTCTCCAAGCCTTGACCCGTCCGACGGCCACATATGTTCTAACGAATAGGTCGGGTGGGATAGCCCACATAACCGACAACATTCGGGCCTATGATTTATTGTTCCTTAATGTAACATCAAGTCCAAAAACGTGATCAGTAAACCCACCACTTTTTCAAAATATTGAGTGGGAGCGGGAGAGGCGACAGCCGACCCCACGGCCTCTACTGTTGACACAAGCAACGTGAGAGAATGGTGACGCCTCGTGCCGGCTTTGATTTCGGCCCCCTAAGGAAGGCCTTCACCGCTATCAAAATTCAAGGCTTGGTCTCCGAAAGGATAGGATTTTGGGTACTCGTCGGGTCACTGACCGACCCTAAGGCGGCACACTCGGGGTCTACCTAAAAATCTGAGACAGTAGGTCACACTCATAAAGGGTATTTTTGGTAGTACCTTGGCTGAAAAAGGAAAGGTGATTGACGATCACAAATGAGATGTTTGATTCTCAATCTAATCTTCAATATTAATCGAAACCTCTTTGACCTACCCTAAGGCGGCACTGAGGCATTAGATTAAATCCTTGGAACGGTAGGATAGACTATAAGTACTTAGTTTATGTTCCTAAAATTTATTAGTAGTGTATGATTTGGATTTATTCTGTCAATTTTATTTACAACTGTTCTATATATATCTCTCTAAGGTGCTAGACTGCTAGTGTAAAATTGACTAGGAATGACTTCGTTAAAAAGTGGTTAGTAACTAGAACGTTGTACCTATTAATCTCACATGCGATTAATTTTTCGGAAGAGATATTTCTCTTGAGCCTTCAAGACTTAAGTGACGTAAACAAGTATGTCACTGCTGTCACTCGTGTTGAATGAGAGACAACCATAGTTAGTTTGAAAGATGATTGGGACGACAAAATTCTTCTAGTGAATTTTAATTGTGTAGTGTCTACACGAGAAATTTTCTAATAGAAAAATTGGAGAATCATAAATTTAAGTGTCGCTAGTTAGACGGTATTTGGAACCGATAAACTAGTGGGAGATTTTATCTTATGTTTTTCTAATTTATTAGAAAATTAGTCCCACTGGGTAACGCTTTCATTAGACATCCCACAGTTCACAAGTAGTGTCTACTCAATTGAACTACTAGTTCAAGACTATTTCCTTTTAAGGAAAGTTGAGAATGGGAAAGAATGTCTATAAGTGTTAATCATCTTAACTAAAGTTTTGAGGCTAAACCGAAAAATTAATTACAGAAAGTATAGGATAAGGAAAGTGATTTCGGATCACTTAACCAATGAATCCTTAGCGACTTTCTTAAACCGAGTAACTTGACTCGGTAGCTTAGTTCTTTGGAAGAACAAGGAAGCTGTGCATTAAAAATTAATAAAGTAGACAACGGGCAGTTATTTCAGCTATAATAGTGGGAGTAATATAAGGAAATGAATTTCAGATTCTATCCTTGAATATCACAGAAAAATTTATTTTTCTGTTTACATATTCGTTGAAACAAATGGATTCACTTTCATCTCGATACTACAGTTGCCTTAAAGTGAAGATGACATTTGTAGTACGAATCTATGACTCGGACTTTTGTTTGATAAAGACAGAACCACTAAGAAAAGCTGAATAGGTATGTGTAACACGTCTAAAACTATTAAAGGTAAAAGGTTTCCGTATTAAGATAAACGACCCTTCAATATCTATTAATTAGTGCATATATCCTAGAGATAAGACCTGACGACTGGCTAAGGGTGATTCCTATCTCCTAGTCTAGGAACACTATCTCAAAGGAACAATGACTAAGTTTCCTTTCAATCGGGAGAGGGTAATAGATTTGAAGGGGTAACATAGCTTGTTCATCATGACCTTCGGGGTCTAGTGAGAGACACAAGCTAGTGGGAGTTTTTTGAGTGGTGACATTTTGTCTGATAACTACTCGAAACGTGATTTAGTTTATCAAAAGAATACGAGGAGGAGTCTCTGATTTTAGCAGAGAATAGAGTATTCCATGCTCATAAATAGGCTATAGCATAGTCTTGGGACTGATGCTCAGCCTGCCTCCTAGTGGAATGTTTCTCACTGAGAAAGAAACCATAGACTTGCCCTATATAGTTATTGATGTACTACAATACACTGCTAAACTCGATTAAGATAATTGGTTGCAAAATAACGGTTAACATTATTATGTAAACCGAGAAGTCTACCTAGAAGATGCTAGTGAATTTATGGATAAGGAGTGAATTCGGTTCACACCACTTCCGTAAATGTAGGCATTTAGCATTTAATGCTTGAAGGTAGGACTGGAGATTTTGCGCATACGTTCAGATTTTGACTGTTCGTGAAATGCCTTAATGAGACGAGTGAAGGTTGGTTGTAAGATTCTTGAGATCAGAAAGTGATAGAATCTATAAGTAACAGCCTTAGACCTTGGAGTACGGTTACCCAAAGGATGTTACTATCTGATTTAATCAGACCACGTCCAACATCGGTTGTTGGTGATTACACTGATAAATACTACTAGATCAGAATGTCAATCCACCCAGAACGCAGTGGGAGTATGGTTTAACCATTGACCCATTATGGTTGTGTGGACTTTATAGTTTGCTGAGGTGATTGATAACCTGTGGCTCTTTGTGGGCTGTATATGATTCTGATCAGAGAGGTTGGTTCGAAAACCTTATCCCTGCGAATGGAGTTTTGGTACTCCAATTCTGTTCAGCCACTTGTAGAACCACCTGAGTGTCTCAGGCCCAGTGGGAGTAATTGGATCTACGCTGAAAAAGAGTCGAATGAATAGGAAAGTTTAAACTTTCAGCACAAAGCCGAGTGGTATAGGGGCGATTCCCTGACAAGAGAGAGTTAACCAGACCTTGAACTCTCTCACCACTCAGTCTTGCTAGATTTCGTTAGAAAGCAGAAAATAGGGGTGATTCCTTGAGACTTTCTTGCCGAAAAACGGAGTCTGGATTCATTCGGAACAGAAGGGTCTTGGTTAGAACAAATGGCAGGTTGACTGCCGGGACTTATGTCTTTTGTGGATTTAAGAGAACCTCTCGGTCATTTAAAGTCACATGTTTTAAAATATGTGGACTTGACCAAAATATTGATAAGTCTTTTGTAGACTGGATATCAATATTGGTAAAGTAGTAGTATTAGTGTTCATGAATGATAACACTGAAACGGTTGGAAACAACATGTGTGTGCTATCTGAAGTCGGAAACTGACAGGCCGGCCAAGATTCTCTGGATGAGAGAATTGGACTATATTCTAAGAATCTGATTCGGTCAAATTCACGAGAATGAGTCATTGGCTATCCCACCTATCTTATTGAATAAGATGATCATGCATATACGTATGCAACATTCATCGAGAGTAGTCCTACCCTACCTCTCAGGAATGATTCTCTAAATCTTCGGAAAAAGAGAAAATGGGATAGAGTCTCTCTTGGATAACGGCAAGTCAGGTTATAACAAGTCAATAGTAGTCAAATCTCGGATTCGAGCATTGAATAGCGGTTTAGTACGTCCTCAAATATCTTTAGAGAACGAGGAATCATATGCTTGTATATTCAGGTGGAAACTTGAATATGGTTGACTACACTGATTCTGACTTGTAGTCAGATTAAGGATGATCATTAAGTTGATCTCGGGCTCAGTGTTTACTTATAGTGCTTAGAATTTCCTTTTTGGTCTGGGAGTAATTCCAGGTCTGATAAGCCGATATCACTTCATTGTGAAAACAGTGAAGAGATAGCTTAGAAGGATCTTCTCAGTCACAAGAAGTCAAAAGCATATTGAGAGAGAGTACCGCCTGATTGGAAGGGCTGACAACGTTTCAATCCTAATGATCGTCTCGAGTCGACAACCTAACTAATCAGTGTACCAAGTCGAGTGCTTGGAGGGTACGACATTGATGGATATGTCTCATCTGCTTTTAGAGTAAGTGGGATAATGTTGTGAATAAGATGAGAAAGGGTGTGCTCTAAAAACAATCGTTGCTTGTCATTTCGTGCAAGTGGGAGATTGTTAGGTGTAGTGCCCGAAAGACAATTTGTGTAATTGTTTTTAATAATGGATGACAGAATTTATCTCATCTTAGTTACTTGCTTTGTGCTTGTAAAGTGATACACTGCTGCAAACCCTAAGTATATCTGTATGTAACCACTTAACTCAGTGTATGGATTACACGTGAGGATTGAGTTAGTGGAGATATGCTTAAACTGTTAGTCCGTGGTGAACTTAATCAGAGTTTAGGGTCTCTTGATTAAAACACCAATAATGCACCTAGAACACCTAAGGGTGTGATAGTCTTATCCGGACTGTCGGTAGAGGGTACCTACGTGGGGCATTTATATATGATGGCATTCATATAGGACTGGACCGATTTAATCTGTTTTTCTCGGTATAATTCCGTAATCGAGGAATCTTATTAAATCATTAGATGATCATATATGGATCAACCTTAATCCTGAGGTGATCACAGGGTGCTGCTTGTCCCGGGATAGTGTTTGATGTGTTAGTTACGGTTCACTTAAATATGTGTTCCAAGCCACTTCTCATTGGAACTATCTCCAGATGAGTGAGTAGTTCTGATTTTCACAGACATGGAATCCATTCATTCCTGCGGGAAGTAGAGAGACAGTCCCCTTATTTGTTAGCCCTAAGAAAGTGATCGATCCCGGGAGTTTCGCATTTGACTAATTAGCTACTAGTCAGATATGCATACTAATTGATCATCAGGGGGTTAATGGTAAATAAGGATAAGATATTCTGAGTCGGGTTCATGGAGACTTCCCACTCAGAATGGACAGTCTATGGAGGGTTAATCCGTATGTAGTGATTACATCAATGGACGTTTATTCACTCTATGGGTTGAGTATAAGTATACATCTATAATCGGTAGAGTTCAGTTTCGGGTTTATGGTGGCGTAATCCCGGAATTAATAATTAATGTACTTATTATGTTCGATGAATAATTAATTATTGGAGCTACTGGTTATAGGTCCATGGTCCCCGATGTGGCTTCTGTAATTCGGACTAATAATCTTGTTATTTGGGCCTCAGTGATAATTAATTGGCTGGGCTAATTGATTGATATGCATGGATATTATTTAGTTGGGCTAAATAATATAATACACAAAAAAGACATTTTCTGTGGGCCTAAAACCTAGTGTATATGGCGCCTCATTCATTAAATGCAAGATTTGATTTGCTTGTGTGATTAATGATTAATAAAAGATGATTTATTTGTAATTGATTGATTGATTAATCACAATCTTTTATAAATGGAATTATCCTTTATTGTGATTTCTTTTTAATTAATTATTTAATTGATTAGAAACTTGGAGGCCAAGGATTTACTCTCCTATATAAAGAGAGTTCTTCCAAGACATAAGGCCAAGGAAAATTTCGACCTATTCACTAAAAAAGAGAGAAGAAAAATTTGTTTCTTGTCTTGGGTTTCTGGTTGAAGAAAAACTTGGAGTTTTTCTTGGTGTTGCATATCAAGGAGGTTCGTTTATCAAGAAGGGTGTCCACCAACCGCCGTTTGGAGAACACATCGGAAGATCAAGGCTTCTCTTCCCGATATTGGTAAAATAATCTTAACCCCCTTGTAGTAGTTTAAGTCCTTTAATTATGTGTTGTGATGTATAAGTCGTGATCCATCCGCTGCGCGTAGATCTAACTCGTTTAGATCTAAGAACCTGCATCCTTCACGCAGTCAATGAGGGCTCTGGCTGTAGACAGAAAAGGTCTTCCAAGTATCAGGGGGACATTTTCATCCTTTTCAATGTCTAGGACGTACCAGTCAACGGGAAAGGTAAATCTATCAATTTGAACTAGTACATCTTTTAAGATTCCCGCTGCTTTCTTAGAAGATCTATCAGCGAATTGCAAATTCATGGTAGTGGGTTCTAGAAGATCAATTAAACCCAGTTGTTTGCACACAGACAATGGCATGAGGCTTATAAATGCACCCAGGTCACACAAAGAGTTAGGGAAGACCAGGCCTCCCATTAACACTGTAAACACGAACTTTCCAGGGTCACCTCTCTTGGTTGGTAAGTCTTCATAATTGATCATTGAACAATCCTCATCAATCAGCCTCTCCATGTCTAACAACTTCCTTTTTGAGGAAACAACATCCTTGATAAATTTTGTATACTTAGGCATTTCAACCAAGACCTCTGATAATGGAAGATTCACCTGAGTATTTTTCAAGAGATTCAGCACCTTTTCATACTTCTTATCTTCACTCAAAGGGATGTTGCTCTTTCTTGGTGGAAATGGAAGCCTTTTCAGATCATTCTCAGAAAAGACTTTCTTAGAAGATGCACTGACAGCTTTGTCTTCCAGATCCTTCCACCGAACAGCTTTTTCAATCTTTTTATTAGTCAGGGGATCAGCCTCCTGACTTCCATTTGTTTCTTCACTCCTCAGGGGATCAGCCACCTGAGGACTTCCTGCTTTTTCACCTCTCAGGGGATCAGCCACCTGAGTTTTCTCTTTCGGCCAAGGGGAGTGTAGGTGCTCAGCTTCCCCTCCTGCCCTATCTCTGGCAGGAGGGGTTAGTGGTTTCCCTGGTGGGAAGGACCACTAACTTGAGTACCGCTTCTTAAATTCATTGTACTGGCCTCCTCTCTACCGTATGGAATTGATGGTACGAGGTCAGTACCTTGGCCATTGTTCAAATCGGTTTGAGCAACTTGACCACCCTTTGGATTCTTTTCTGTGAAACTAGGCAGCTGCCCTGGGGGTCTAGAAGCTAACTGCTCAGCCAGTTGCCCAATTTGTCTCTCAAGGTTCTTATTTGTACTCATCAGGAGTTGGATACTTTTATTTTGCTCCTCCAATTTAGCTTCAAGATTGTTAGATTGGGAGGGGCCTTGAGAGTTTTGGAAATTTTGAGAATAGGGCTGGCTGGGCCGACTTTGGACAGCAGGATTAGAATTGGCGGGCCAATTCTGATTGAACCTTTGATTGGAGTTGGAAAAATTATTATTTTGGTTCTGAGGAAAACCAGGGTTTCGATTTTGATTCTGATTTAAATTAGAATTCGGATTGAAACTTGATGTGTGCCCCACCTCGTCACAATTCTGACATGTGACTTGATTATACTGCCCATAATCATGAACAACATTCACTTGATAAGGTGCAGGGGGATTGAATTGACACTGGCCAATCATGTGGCCAGTCTGACAGCAGCTCTCACAATACAGAACCTGAGGGTTCTGTGGAAAGGAAGAAGTTTGATTCATCTGATTCGAAACTTGAGAAGTTGCCATCTGCTTCTGTAGCATGGCGATCAAACTTTGCATGTTTACTTCCTCAACCTTAGGAGGAGGAGGTGCTTGAATGGCTTGATAAGAGGGGGCGTAGTTATATTTGGCAATGTCATCGAACAGTGCCCACCCCTCATCAGGCGTTTTCTTCAAAAACGCCCCACCAGATGAACTATTGACCATGCCTTTTGTAAGCTCGGTCAATCCACTAAAGAAAGTGTTGACTTGCCTTTCCAGTGGCAAGCCATGGTGGGGACACTTTCTAAGCAGAGACTTGAATCTTTTCCAACACTCGAAAAAGGATTCATTCTCTTTCTGGTAGAAAGTGAATATCTCATTTAAACATTGGGCCGTTTTTTAAGGTGGGAAGTATTGACTCAAGAACTCTTTTTCGAGTTCAGCCCAGGTGGTAATAGATTCAGCGGGGAGAGATGTATACCACTCTTTAGCTTCTCCTTTTAGAGAAAATGGGAACAGTTTCAGTTTTATAGCATCCTCACTTACTCCTTGGATGCGTGTAGTACCGCATATCTCTAAGAATGTATGTAAGTGAGTATGGGGATTTTCTGACTGATAACCGTGGAAGATAGATGCATGCTGCATCATTTGAATGAGTCCCGGCTTTAGCTCGAAGGTCTGTGCAGTTATGGTTGGGATAACAATAGCCGGGTTGACTTTGACTTCGCTAGGCATGGCGTAGTCTGCCAACGTACGTCTATCTTCAGCAGCCATAATTATGAAGTTTTCGAATTCTTCGGCTGAACGAATCTTGATCGGCTTCTTCAGAAGGGGCCGCAGAACGGATTTTCCGCCTGTTTGGCCGGACTATGGTCCGCTCTAGGTCAGGGGTATACAGTAATGGTCCCTTTTGACTTCGAGTTTGCATAAACCGAACCAAAATCAGGTGGTTGAAGCCTAAAAACGAAGAAATTAAAAGCCTAAACTAAAAATTTAAGCCTAATAAAAGACAAGAAAAGAAAAGAAGAAAAAGAAACAAAATTATTGAAGAAGAAAGGGACCAGACGGACGTCCAAAAGTTTGGACGGGCGTCCGGATGGAATTTAGACTGGACGGCCGTTTGGAGGTCCAAACGCTCGTCTGCAGGGCAGAAGACTTGGACGGGCGTCCGAAACCTATGGACGCTCGTCTAAGTGAGCAAAAACGGTTCAGGATTGGAAATTTTCCAGCGAACGGGGGTCCTAATTTCCAGACGCTCGTTTGGAAGCGGGAAAACAAGAACAGAGCAGAAAAGATAGCAGAAAAGAAGGGGAAAGAAGAAAAACAGAAACAAGAAGAGGAAATAGATAGAAAGGAAAAACTAATCACGAGGGAACTACAAAGGAGAGACCTTAAACCCTAACTAAACCCAAATTACCTAATTAAAAATCTACCTAAAACAAGAACAAAAACGATTAAACACAGAAAAAAATCAAAAACAAACACTAGGCAACCGTTTGGTTCCCCGGCAACGGCGCCAAAAACTTGTTCACGGATTTATCTAATGAAAAATAAACAAGTAATAAATTTATAAATCCGGCTTACCTCAAGTGCAAGGATCGTAGTAAAGAGGTTGATACCGGGTCGATCTTACGGGGAACTAACGATTGGTAATCCTAGTTTTTGTTTAACTAACTATGTCACGAAAACTAACCTAAACAGCAAATAAAACTAAACGAGACTGAAAGTAAAGATAACACGAATGTAAAACTGGATAGAAGAATGAATCTAAAGCCAGGGAAGATACGGGTTGCGAACAATTTAAACTACAACTAAACCTAAGATGCAATAAGAAGATTTGATTAAACTAAGCAATTCAAGTTTTAAGGGATTAAATTCAAGTTATAACGGACAAACGAGCGATTGATCCACCTATCCTAACAGGTATCAACTCCTATCTCGATTATATTGCGTTTTTTAACCTAGTTGTGATTTCACCTTGTCTAAAACATGAACCCTAATTTCTTAGATAGTTCACCTATTAATCTATATCTTTCGATTTAAAGATTAACGACTTTACTAATTAAAGGTGTGAACTTTAACATTTGTAACCTAGAAATCTAACCTATTAACTCTTGTTATATAGATTAAACATATCTTCCTTATCATGATGATCTAATATTTACATGACTTTCATCAACATAAAACAATCAAACATGCACATCTTTCGATATAATTGCAATGAATAATATAAAACATGATAAAGGAAACAAATTTAGATAAAAACTTTGTAAATAATTGTATAGTAGAGTTTACTCAAAACGGGGGTTTACCACTTTTTGTATATTATTGTATTAGCGTTTATTCAAAACGGGGGTTTAGAACTTTTTGTATATAATTGTATAGTAGATATTACTCAAAACGGGGGTTTACCACTTTTTGTATATTATTGTATTCGGGTTTACTCAAAACGAGGGTTTACAACTTTTTGTATATAATTATAGTAGAGTTCACTCAAAACGGGGGTATTTTCTAAATAATTGTATAGTAGAGTTTACTCAAAACGGGGATTTACAAATTTTTGTATTTTATTATATTAGAGTTTACTAAAAACGGGGGTTAACAACTTTGGGTATATAATTATAGTAGAGTTCACTCAAAACGGAGGTTTATAACTTTTTGTATATAATTATAGTAGAGTTTATTCGAAACGGGTGTTTACAACTTTTGGTAAGTAATTGTATAGTAGAGTTATTCAAAATGGGGTTTTACAACTTTTTGTATATTATTGTATTAGAGTTTAGTCAAAATGGGGGTTTACAACTTTTTGTATACAATTGTATGGTAGAGTTTACTCAAAATGGGGGTTTACAACTATTTGTATAATAAAATGGGGGTTTACAACTTTTTGTATATAATTGTATCTCAGAGTTTACTCAAAACGGGGGTTTACAAATTTTTGTATATTATTGTATTAGAGTTCGCTCATAACGGGGGTTTACAACTTTTTGTATATAATTATAGTAGAGTTCACTCAAAACGGAGGTTCACAACTTTTTGTATATAAATATAGTAGAGTTTACTCAAAACGGGGGTTTACAAGTTTTGTAAATAATTGTATTGTAGAGTTTACTCAAAACGGCGGTTTATAACTTTTTGTATATTATTGAATTAGAGTTTATTCAAAATGGGGGTTTACAACTTTTTGAATATGATTGTATAGTAGAATTTACTCAAAATGGGGGTTTACAACTTTTTGTATATTATTGTACTAGTGTTTACTCAAAACGGGGGTTTACAACTTTTTGTATATAATTATAATAGAGTTCACTCAAAACAGAGGTATTTTCTAAATAATTGTATAGTAGAGTTTACTCAAAATGGTGATTTACAACTTTTTGATATTATTGTATTAGAGTTTACACAAAATGGGGGTTAACAACTTTTTGTATATAATTATAGTAGAGTTCACTCAAACCGGAGGTTTACAACTTTTGTATATAATTATAGTAGAGTTTACTCAAAACAGGTGTTTACAACTTTTGTAAATAATCGTATAGTAGAGTTTACTAAAAATGGGGGTTTACAAGTTTCTGTATGTTATTGTATTAGAGTTTACTCAAAATAGGGGTTTACAACTTTTGGTATATAATTGTATTGTAGAGTTAACTCAAAACGGGGGTTTACAACCTTTTGTACAATAAAACTGGGGTTTACAACATTTTGTATATAATTGTATAGTAGAGTTTACTCAAAACGGGGGTTTAGAACTTATTTTATATTATTGTATTATAGTTCACTCAAAACGGGGGTTTACAACTTTTTGTATATAATTATAGTAGAGTTTAATCAAAACAGGGGTTTACAACTTTTTGTATATTATTGTATTAGAGTTTACTCAAAACGGTGGTTTACAACTTTTTGTATATAATTGTATAGTAGAGTTTACTCAAAACAAGGGTTTACAACTTTTTGTAGATAATTATAGTAGAGTTCACTCAAAACGGAGGTTTACAACTTTTAGTGTATAATTATAATAGAGTTCACTCAAAACGGAGGTTTACAACTTTTTGTATATAATTATAGTAGAGTTTACTCAAAACGGGGGTTTACAAGTTTTGTAAATAATTGTATAGTAGAGTTTACTCAAAACAGGGGTTTACAACTTTTTGTATATTATTGTATTAGAGTTTATTCAAAACGGGGGTTTACGACATTTTGTATATAATTGTCTAATAGAGATTATTCAAAACGGGGGTTTACAACTTATTGTATTAGTGTTTATTCAAAAAGGGAGTTTACTACTTTTTATATATAATTATAGTAGAGTTCACTCAAAACGGAGGTATTTTCTAAATAATTGTATAGTAGAGTTTACTCAAAACGGGGATTTACAACTTTTTGTATATTATTGTATTAGAGTTTACTCAAAATGGGGGTTAACAACTTTTTGTATATAATTATAGTACAGTTCACTCAAAATGGATGTTTACAACTTTTTGTATATAATTATAGTAGAGTTACTCAAAACGGGTGTTTACAACTTTTTGTAAATAATTGTATAGTAGAGTTTACTCAAAATAGGGGTTTACAAGTTTTTGTATATTATTGTATTAGAGTTTACTCAAAACGGGGGTTTAGAACTTTTTGTATATTATTGTATTAGAGTTCACTCAAAATGGGGGTTTTCAACTTTTTGTATATAATTATAGTAGAGTTTTATCAAAACGGGAGTTTACAACGTTTTGTATATAATTATAGTAGAGTTCACTCAAAACGGAGGTATTTTCTAAATAATTGTATAGTAGAGTTTACTCAAAACGGGGATTTACAACTTTTTGTATATTATTGTATTAGAGCTTACTCAAAATGGGGGTTAACAACTTTTTGTATATAATTATAGTAGAGTTCACTCAAAACGGAGGTTTACAACTTTTTGTATATAATTATAGTAGAGTTACTCAAAACGGGTGTTTACAACTTTTTGTAAATAATTGTATAGTAGAGTTTACTCAAAATAGGGGTTTACATGTTTTTGTATATTATTGTATTAGAGTTTACTCAAAACGGGGGTTTAGAACTTTTTGTATATTATTGTATTAAAGTTCACTCAAAATGGGGGTTTTCAACTTTTTGTATATAATTATAGTAGAGTTTTATCAAAACGGGAGTTTACAGCTTTTTGTATATTATTGTATTAGAGTTTACTCAAAACGGGGGTTTACAACTTTTTATATAATTGTATGTTAGGAAATCTACGCGGGAACGCAGCGGAATTTAAAATTTTGATTTCCTTTTACCCAAGATCGACTTCGTTTAAGCAATAAACAAATAGATAGTAGACGGTGGTTACCTTGGTTGATCTAAAAGATCGACGCTTTGACCGTCTAAGGAGAGTAGTTCTGCATAGAGCCGCCCAAGTGTTCGGCCTCTACCGCCAGTCCACACGAACAGCCCGCCGGAATCCCATCATGGATTTCTATTGGAAAACTCCGGTTGCTAGACCGGCCCTTTTCCCCTCTCTCCAACTCTCTATAGGATGCTCTCCAATTTTACACAAGAACTATTAGCTCTTGGAATTATGATGTACAAAAGAGCTTGACACCCACCTTCTATTTATAATGAAAGTGGCGTCCCATATAGTGTAGAAAAGAAGAAAACCTTTTCCCAATAAAATAAGGAAAATATAATTGATTGATTTATCTCATTTATTATAATATCTCATATTAAATAAATCTAGGATTTTGTCAATATCTTATATTGAATATTCCCAAGATATTGTCAATATCTAATATTGACCATCTTTATTTTATTACCATAAATCAATTTACACATGTGTATATATCACATATATATAACACATATAAATCTATATATTATATATATACTCACATGCGCATGCACTGCACTATTGCACACACGCACACTTAAGTATTGTTTATATATATATATTAATATCTAATATTAATATTTGGTAACACTATTAATTAAATTGCACAATCCAAGTGTATCTTATACACTTCAATGTAGCGCCACCTTTAGCCAATAAATTGGCATCCGGAATATTCTTTAACTAATATAATATTATTAATATCTTGTATTTAATTTATTCATAATAAATAAATACCACCATATTAATTTACCACTATAACCTTTATAGCACGAGATAAACTTTCCTTATTTGGTTATCATCTATAACCACATTTTAATCCGGCTAGATGTTCTTATGTGTGTGACCCGATAGGCTTCCGAATATGTTGGCCGTAGACACAAAGTGCAAATTACGAAAATGCCCTTCATGCCTAACGATCACGGGATAGCGTCTAGAAACACACCGTGACCCCCAATCATCGGAAGAGTCAAATGCAATGACTACTACCTTTCATGTGAAACAGTTACCGTGTAACTTACAATCCTATCGCTGTAATAATATCCATACGGGCGTTAGTCGAGTGTCAAAACATCAACGACCGTATCTTATAATCTGGATATCAAGCTCTCTCGAAGTAACTCATTTACTCCCACTTTGCAAAGATTCACGAGAGTAAGACATCCCTTATAAGAAGGCCATTTCGGATATTCGATCCCAATCATAGGATACGCGATTCCCGGACGACCAATCATGTATACTCCGCATGCTTCAGTATCACACCCAATCACTACCGCATGATCGCCCGTGGCTAGGGGAAACCTCAATAGTGTCAAAGCATGACAATCCACACCGTGATGCCATGAAGACTCCGGTCTTAAGGATAATTACACAACCGCCACATAGTGTGACACTTATCCGTGTAAGTGGGTCAGTCTAACGTACGCATTCTCTAATACACGTCCACGTACAGTCCAAGTGTCTCTACACTTCGATAGACGAGATCTATCCCTGCCCTAAAGACAGAAGACATCCAATACGTGCTAGTCTGCTTATACTATCAATGTCCTGTTTAATAGTACATCAGCCTAGAGACATTTAAGTATCAAACTTATAAAAGTGATTAGAGATCTCATCAACCATAATCGCCTATCATGGTTTCTCTATCACAGTTTAATACTAAGGACGTTATCATATAACAATTCATAATTGGTTCTTTAAAAGAACATATATATGACAACAGAAAAGCCATTTAATATATGTATAAACGTAAAGAAATAGTATAAATGATCCGACCCGGTCGGATCCGGTCCAACCCGATTGGGTTTAGGACACTATTCCAACATTGTATAGTAGAGTTTACTCAAAACAAGGGTTTACAACTTTTTGTAGATAATTATAGTAGAGTTCAATCAAAACGGAGGTTTACAACTTTTAGTGTATAATTATAATAGAGTTTACTCAAAACGGGGGTTTACAACTTTTTGTAAATAATTGTATAGTAGAGTTTACTCAAAATGGGGGTTTACAACTTTTTGTATATTATTGTATTAGAGTTTACTCAAAATGGGGGTTTCCAAATTTTTGTATATAATTGTATAGTAGAGTTTACTCAAAACGGGGGTTTTCAACTTTTGGTATATTATTGAATTAGAGTTTACTCAAAACAGGAGTTTACAACTTTTTGTATATTATTATAGTAGAGTTCACACAAAACGGAGGTATTTTCTAAATAATTGTATAGTAGAGTTTACTCAAAACGAGGATTTACAACTCTTTGTATATCATTGTATTAGAGTTTACTCAAAACGGGGGTATACAACTTTTTGTATATAATTCTAGTAGAGTTCACTCAAAACGGAGGTTTACAACTTTTTGTATATAATTATAGTAGAGTTTACTCAAAACGGGGGTTTACAAGTTTTGTAAATAATTGTATAGTAGACTTTACTCAAAACAGTTGTTTACAACTTTTTGTATATAATTGTATAGTAGAGTTTACTCAAAATGGGGGTTTACAACTTTTTGTATATTATTGTATTAGTGTTTACTCAAAATGGGGGTTTACAACTTTTTGTATATAATTCTAGTAGAGTTTACTCAAAACGGGGGTTTACAACTTTTTGTATATAATTATAGTTGAGTTTACTCAAAACGGGGGTTTACAACTTTTTGCATATTATTGTATTAGAGTTTACTCAAAACGGGGGTTTACAACTTTTTGTATATAATTGTATAGCAGAGTTTACTCAAAACGGGGGTTTACAACTTTTTGTAGATAATTATAGTAGAGTTCACTCAAAACGGAGGTTTACAACTTTTAGTATATAATTATAATAGAGTTTAATCAAAACGGGAGTTTAAACCTTTTTGTAAATAATTGTATAGTAGAGTTTACTCAAAACGGGGGTTTACTACTTTTTGTATATTATTGTTTTAGAGTTTTCTCAAAACGGGGGTTTAAAACATTTTGTATATAATTGTATAGTAGAGTTTACTCAAAACGGGGGTTCACAACTTTTTGTATATTATTGTATTAGATTATACTCAAAATGGGGGTTTACAACTTTTTGTATATAATTATAGAAGAGTTTACTCAAAACGGGGGTGTACAACTTTTTGTATATTATTGTATTAGAGTTTACTCAAAACGGGGGTTTACAAATTTTTGTATATAATTGTATAGTAGAGTTTACTCAAAACGGCGGTTTACAACTTTTTGTAGATAATTATAGTAGAGTTCACTCAAAACGGAGGTTTACAACTTTTTGTATATAATTATAATAGAGTTTACTCAAAACGGAGGTTTACAACTTTTTGTAAAAAATTGTACAGTAGAGTTTACTCAAAACGGGGGTTTACAATTTTTTGTATATTATTGTATTAGAGTTTTCTCAAAATGTTGGTTTAAAACTTTTTTTATATAATTGTATAGTAGAGTTTACTCAAAACGGGGGTTTACAACTTTTTGTATAATATTGAATTAGAGTTTACTCAATACGGGAGTTTACAACTTTTTGTATATAATTATAGTAAAGTTCACTCAAAATGGAGGTATTTTCTAAATAATTGTATAGTAGAGTTTACTCAAAACGGGGATTTACAACTCTTTTGTATATTATTGTATTAGAGTTTACTCAAAATAGGGGTTTACAACTTTTGTATATAATTCTGGTAGAGTTCACTCAAAACGGAGGTTTACAACTTTTTGTATTTAATTATAGTTGAGTTTACTCAAAACGGGGGTTTACAAGTTTTGGAAATAATTGTATAGTAGAGTTTACTCAAAACGGGGGTTTACCACTTTTTGTATATTATTGTATTAGAGTTTATTCAAAACGGGGGTTTACAACTTTTTGTATATAATTGTACAGTAGATATTACTCAAAACGGGGGTTTACCACTTTTTGTATATTATTGTATTCGAAACGAGGGTTTACAACTTTTTGTATATAATTGTACAGTAGATATTACTCAAAACGAGGGTTTACAACTTTTTATATATAATTATAGTAGAGTTCACTCAAAACGGGGGTATTTTCTAAATAATTGTATAGTAGAGTTTACTCAAAACGGGGATTTACAACTTTTTGTATTTTATTGTATTAGAGTTTACTCTAAACGGGGGTTAGCAACTTTGGGTATATAATTATAGTAGAGTTCACTCAAAACGGAGGTTTATAACTTTGGGTATATAATTATAGTAGAGTTCACTCAAAACGGAGGTTTATAACTTTTTGTATATAATTATAGTAGAGTTTACTCAAAACGGGTGTTTACAACTTTCGGTAAGTAATTGTATAGTAGAGTTATTCAAAATGGGGTTTTACAACTTTTTGTATATTATTGTAGTAGAGTTTACTCAAAATGGGGGTTTACAACTTTTTTGTATACAATTGTATGGTAGAGTTTACTCAAAATGGGGGTTTACAACTTTTTGTATATAATTGTATCTTAGAGTTTACTCAAAACGGGGGTTTACAACTTTTTGTATATTATTGTATTAGAGTTCGCTCATAACGGGGGTTTACAACTTTTTGTATATAATTATAGTAGAGTTCACTCAAAACGGAGGTTCACAACTTTTTGTATATAAATATAGTAGAGTTTACTCAAAACGGGGGTTCACAAGTTTTGTAAATAATTGTATTGTAGAGTTTACACAAAACGGCGGTTTACAACTTTTTGTATATTATTGAATTTGAGTTTATTCAAAACGGGGGTTTACAACTTTTTGTATATAATTGTATAGTAGAATTTACTCAAAATGGGGGTTTACAACTTTTTGGATATTATTGTATTAGTGTGTATTCAAAATGGGAGTTTACTACTTTTTATATATAATTATAGTAGAGTTCACTCAAAACGGAGGTATTTTCTAAATAATTGTATAGTAGAGTTTACTCAAAACGGGGATTTACAACTTTTTGTATATTATTGTATTAGAGTTTACTCAAAATGGGGGTTAACAACTTTTTGTATATAATTACAGTAGAGTTCACTCAAAACGGAGGTTTACAACTTTTTGTATATAATTATAGTAGAGTTACTCAAAACAGGTGTTTACAACTTTTTGTAAATAATTGTATAGTAGAGTTTACTCAAAATAGGGGGTTTAGAACTTTTTGTATATTATTGTATTAGAGTTTACTCAAAACGGGGGTTTACAACTTTTTTTTATATAATTGTATAGTAGAGTTTACTCAAAACAAGGGTTTACAACTTTTTGTAGATAATTATAGTAGAGTTCACTCAAAACGGAGGTTTACAACTTTTAGTGTATAATTATAATAGAGTTTACTCAAAACGGGGGTTTACAACTTTTTGTAAATAATTGTATAGTAGAGTTTACTCAAAATGGGGGTTTACAACTTTTTGTATATTATTGTATTAGAGTTTACTCAAAATGGGGGTTTCCTACTTTTTGTATATAATTGTATAGTAGAGTTTACTCAAAACTGGGGTTTACAACTTTTGTATATTATTATAGTAGAGTTCACTCAAAACGGAGGTATTTTCTAATAATTGTATAGTAGAGTTTACTCAAAACGGGGATTTACAACTCTTTGTATGTCATTGTATTAGAGTATACTCAAAACGGGGGTTTACAACTTTTTGTATATAATTCTAGTAGAGTTCACTCAAAACGGAGGTTTACAACTTTTTGTATATAATTATAGTAGAGTTTACTCAAAACGGGGGTTTACAAGTTTTGTAAATAATTGTATAGTAGCCTTTACTCAAAACAGTTGTTTACAACTTTTTGTATATTATTGTATTCGAGTTTATTCAAAACGGGGGTTTACAACTTTTGTATATAATTGCATAGTAGAGTTTACTCAAAATGGGGGTTTACAACTTTTTGTATATTATTGTATTAGTGTTTAATCAAAATGGGGGTTTACAACTTTTTGTATATAATTCTAGTAGAGGTTACTCAAAACGGGGGTTTACAACTTTTTGTATATAATTATAGTAGAGTTTACTCAAAACGGGGGTTTACAACTTTTTGCATTTATTGTATTAGAGTTTACTCAAAACGGGGGTTTACAACTTTTTGTATATAATTGTATAGTAGAGTTTACTCAAAACGGGGGTTTACTACTTTTTGTATAATATTGTTTTAGAGTTTTCTCAAAACGGGGGTTTAAAACATTTTGTATATAATTGTATAGCAGAGTTTACTCAAAACGGGGGTTTACAACTTTTTGTATATTATTGTATTAGATTTTACTCAAAACGGGGGTTTACAACTTTTTGTTTATAATTATAGAAGAGTTTACTCAAAACGGGGGTTTACAACTTTTTGTATATTATTGTATTAGAGTTTACTCAAAACGGGGGTTTACAAATTTTTGTATATAAGAGTTTACTCAAAACGGGGGTTTACAACTTTTTGTAGATAATTATAGTAGAGTTCACTCAAAACGGAGGTTTACAACTTTTTGTATATAATTATAATAGAGTTTACTCAAAACGGAGGTTTACAACTTTTTGTAAATAATTGTATAGTAGAGTTTACTCAAAACGGGGGTTTACAATTTTTTGTATATTATTGTATTAGAGTTTTCTCAAAATGGGGATTTAAAACTTTTTGTATATAATTGTATAGTAGAGTTTACTCAAAACGGGGGTTTACAACTTTTGTATAATATTGAATTAGAGTTTACTCAATACGGGAGTTTACAACTTTTTGTATATAATTATAGTAAAGTTCACTCAAAATGGAGGTATTTTCTAAATAATTGTATAGTAGAGTTTACTCAAAACGGGGATTTACAACTCTTTTGTATATTATTGTTTTAGAGTTTACTCAAAATAGGGGTTTACAACTTTTGTATATAATTCTGGTAGAGTTCACTCAAAACGGAGGTTTACAACTTTTTGTATTTAATTATAGTTGAGTTTACTCAAAATGGGGGTTTACAAGTTTTGGAAATAATTGTATAGTAGAGTTTACTCAAAATGGGGGTTTACCACTTTTTGTATATTATTGTATTAGAGTTTATTCAAAACGGGGGTTTACAATTTTTTGTATATAATTGTACAGTAGATATTACTCAAAACGGGGGTTTACCACTTTTTGTATATTATTGTATTTCGGTTTACTCAAAACGAGGGTTTACAACTTTTTGTATATAATTATAGTAGAGTTCACTCAAAACGGGGGTATTTTCTAAATAATTGTATAGTAGAGTTTACTCAAAATAGGGATTTACAACCTTTTGTATTTTATTGTATTATAGTTTACTCTAAACGGGGGTTAACAACTTTGGGTATATAATTATAGTAGAGTTCACTCAAAACGGAGGTTTATAACTTTTTGTATATAATTATAGTAGAGTTACTCAAAACGGGTGTTTACAACTTTCGGTAAGTAATTGTATAGTAGAGTTATTCAAAATGGGGTTTTACAACTTTTTGTATATTATTGTATTAGAGTTTACTCAAAATGGGGGTTTACAACTTTTTGTATACAATTGTATGGTAGAGTTTACTCAAAATGGGGGTTTACAACTTTTTGTATGTAATTGTATCTTAGAGTTTACTCAAAACGGGGGTTTACAACTTTTTGTATATTATTGTATTAGAGTTCACTCATAACGGGGGTTTACAACTTTTTGTATATAATTATAGTAGAGTTCACTCAAAACGGAGGTTCACAACTTTTTGTATATAAATATAGTAGAGTTTACTCAAAACAGGGGTTGACAAGTTTTGTAAATAATTGTATTGTAGAGTTTACTCAAAACGGCGGTTTACAACTTTTTGTATATAATTGTATAGTAGAATTTACTCAAAATGGGGGTTTACAACTTTTTGTATATTATTGTTCTAGTGTTTACTCAAAACGGGGGTTTACAACTTTTTGTATATAATTATAGTAGAGTTCACTCAAAATAGAGGTATTTTCTAAATAATTGTATAGTAGAGTTTACACAAAATGGGGATTTACCACTTTTTGTATATTTTTGTATTAGAGTTTACACAAAATGGGGGTTAACAACTTTTTGTATATAATTATAGTAGAGTTCACTCAAACCGGAGGTTTACAACTTTTTGTATATAATTATAGTAGAGTTTACTCAAAACAGGTGTTTACAACTTTTTGTAAATAATCGTATAGTAGAGTTTACTAAAAATGGGGGTTTACAAGTTTCTGTATGTTATTGTATTAGAGTTTACTCAAAATGGGGGTTTTCAACTTTTGGTATATAATTGTATTGTAGAGTTAACTCAAAACGGGGGTTTACAACCTTTTGTACAATAAAACTGGGGTTTACAACATTTTGTATATAATTGTATTGTAGAGTTTACTCAAAATGGGGGTTTAGAACTTATTTTATATTATTGTATTAGAGTTCACTCAAAAAGGGGGTTTACAACTATTTGTATATAATTATAGTAGAGTTTAATCAAAACGGGGGTTTACAACTTTTTGTATATTATTGTATTAGAGTTTACTCAAAACGGTGGTTTACAACTTTTTGTATATAATTGTATAGTAGAGTTTACTCAAAACAAGTGTTTACAACTTTTTGTAGATAATTATAGTAGAGTTCACTCAAAACGGAGGTTTACAACTTTTAGTGTATAATTATAATAGAGTTTACTCAAAACGGGGGTTTACAACTTTTTGTAAATAATTGTATAGTAGAGTTTACTCAAAAAGGGGGTTTACAACTTTTTGTATATTATTGTATTAGAGTTTACTCAAAATGGGGGTTTCCAACTTTTTGTATATAATTGTATAGTAGAGTTTACTCAAAACGGGGGTTTACAACTTTTTGTATATTATTGAATTAGAGTTTACTCAAAACGGGAGTTTACAACTTTTTGTATATAATTATAGTAGAGTTCACTCAAAACGGAGGTATTTTCTAAATAATTGTATAGTAGAGTTTACTCAAAATGGGGATTTACAACACTTTGTATATCATTGTATTAGAGTTTACTCAATACGGGGGTTTACAACTTTTTGTATATAATTCTAGTAGAGTTCACTCAAAACGGAGGTTTACAACTTTTTGTATATAATACTCAAAACGGGGGTTTACAAGTTTTGTAAATAATTGTATAGTAGAGTTTACTCAAAACAGGGGTTTACAACTTTTTGTATATTATTGTATTACAGTTTATTCAAAACGGGGGTTTACGACATTTTGTTAAACGGAGGTATTTTCTAAATAATTGTATAGTAGAGTTTACTCAAAACGGGGATTTACAACTTTTTGTATATTATTGTATTAGAGTTTACTCAAAATGGGGGTTAACAACTTTTTGTATATAAGTATAGTAGAGTTCACTCAAAACGGAGGTTTACAACTTTTTGTATATAATTATAGTAGAGTTACTCAAAACGGGTGTTTACAACTTTTTGTAAATAATTGTATAGTAGAGTTTACTCAAAATAGGGGTTTACAAGTTTTTGTATATTATTGTATTAGAGTTTACTCAAAACGGGGGTTTAGAACTTTTTGTATATTATTGTATTAGAGTTCACTCAAAGTGGGGGTTTTCAACTTTTTGTATATAATTATAGTAGAGTTTTATCAAAACGGGTGTTTACAACTTTTTGTATATTATTGTATTAGAGTTTACTCAAAACGGGGGTTTACAACTTTTTATATAATTGTATAGTAGAGTTTACTCAAAACAAGGGTTTACAACTTTTTGTAGATCATTATAGTAGAGTTCACTCAAAACGGAGGTTTACAACTTTTAGTGTATAATTATAATAGAGTTTACTCAAAACGGGGGTTTACAACTTTTTGTAAATAATTGTATAGTAGAGTTTACTCAAAATAGGGGTTTACAACTTTTTGTATATTATTGTATTAGAGTTTACTCAAAATGGGGGTTTCCAACTTTTTGTATATAATTGTATAGTAGAGTTTACTCAAAACGGGGGTTTTCAACTTTTGGTATATTATTGAATTAGAGTTTACTCAAAACGGGAGTTTACAACTTTTTGTATATTATTATAGTAGAGTTCACTCAAAACGGAGGTATTTTCTAAATAATTGTATAGTAGAGTTTACTCAAAATGGGGATTTACAACTCTTTGTATATCATTGTATTAGAGTTTACTCAAAACGGGGGTTTACAACTTTTTGTATATAATTCTAGTAGAGTTCACTCAAAACGGAGGTTTACAACTTTTTGTATATAATTATAGTAGAGTTTACTCAAAACGGGGGTTTACAAGTTTTGTAAATAATTGTATAGTAGACTTTACTCAAAACAGTTGTTTACAACTTTTCGTATATTATTGTATTAGAGTTTATTCAAAACGGGGGTTTACAAGTTTTTGTATATAATTGTATAGTAGAGTTTACTCAAAATGGGGGTTTACAACTTTTTGTATATTATTGTATTAGTGTTTACTCAAAATGGGGGTTTACAACTTTTTGTAAATAATTCTAGTAGAGTTTACTCCAAACGGGGGTTTACAACTTTTTGTATATAATTATAGTAGAGTTTACTCAAAACGGGGGTTTACAACTTTTTGTATATAATTGTATAGTAGAGTTTACTCAAAACGGGGGTTTACAACTTTTTGTAGATAATTATAGTAGAGTTCACTCAAAACGGAGGTTTACAACTTTTAGTATATAATTATAATAGAGTTTAATCAAAACGGGGGTTTAAACATTTTTGTAAATAATTGTATAGTAGAGTTTACTCAAAACGGGGGTTTATTACTTTTTGTATATTATTGTTTTAGAGTTTTCTCAAAACGGGGGTTTAAAACATTTTGTATATAATTGTATAGTAGAGTTTACTCAAAACGGGGGTTTACAACTTTTTGTATATTATTGTATTAGATTTTACTCAAAACGGGGGTTTACAACTTTTTGTAGATAATTATAGTAGAGTTCACTCAAAACGGAGGTTTACAACTTTTTGTATATAATTATAATAGAGTTTACTCAAAACGGAGGTTTACAACTTTTTGTAAAAAATTGTATAGTAGAGTTTACTCAAAACGGGGGTTTACAATTTTTTGTATATTATTGTATTAGAGTTTTCTCAAAATGGGGGTTTAAAACTTTTTGTATATAATTGTATAGTAGAGTTTACTCAAAACGGGAGTTTAGAACTTTTTGTATAATATTGAATTAGAGTTTACTCAATACGGGAGTTTACAACTTTTTGTATATAATTATAGTAAATTTCACTCAAAATGGAGGTATTTTCTAAATAATTGTATAGTAGAGTTTACTCAAAACGGGGATTTACAACTCTTTTATATATTATTGTATTAGAGTTTACTCAAAAAAGGGGTTTACAACTTTTGTATATAATTCTGGTAGAGTTCACTCAAAACGGAGGTTTACAACTTTTTGTATTTAATTATAGTTGAGTTTACTCAAAACGGGGGTTTACAAGTTTTGGAAATAATTGTATAGTAGAGTTTACTCAAAACGGGGGTTTACCACTTTTTGTATATTATTGTATTAGAGTTTATTCAAAACGGGGGTTTACAACTTTTTGTATATAATTGTATTGTTGATATTACTCAAAACGGGGGTTTACCACTTTTTGTATATTATTGTATTCGAAACGAGGGTTTACAACTTTTTGTATATAATTATACTGTAGATATTACTCAAAACGAGGGTTTACAACTTTTTGTATATAATTATAGTAGAGTTCACTCAAAATGGGGGTATTTCTAAATAATTGTATAGTAGAGTTTACTCAAAACGGGGATTTACAACTTTTTGTATTTTATTGAATTAGAGTTTACTCTAAACGGGGGTTAACAACTTTGGGTATATAATTATAGTAGAGTTCACTCAAAACGGAGGTTTATAACTTTTTGTATATAATTATAGTAGAGTTTACTCAAAACGGGTGTTTACAACTTTCGGTAAGTAATTGTATAGTAGAGTTATTCAAAATGGGGTTTTACAACTTTTTGTATATTATTGTATTAGAGTTTACTCAAAATGGGGGTTTACAACTTTTTGTATACAATCGTATGGTAGAGTTTACTCAAAATGGGGGTTTACAACGTTTTGTATATAATTGTATCTTAGAGTTTACTCAAAACGGGGGTTTACTTTTTGTATATTATTGTATTAGAGTTCGCTCATAACGGGGGTTTACAACTTTTTGTATATAATTATAGTAGAGTTCACTCAAAACGGAGGTTCACAACTTTTTGTATATAAATATAGTAGAGTTTACTCAAAACGGGGGTTCACAAGTTTTGTAAATAATTGTATTCTAGAGTTTACTCAAAACGGCGCTTTACAACTTTTTGTATATTATTGAATTTGAGTTTATTCAAAACGGGGGTTTACAACTTTTTGTATATAATTGTATAGTAGAATTTACTCAAAATGGGGGTTTACAACTTTTTGGATATTATTGTATTAGTGTTTATTCAAAATGGGAGTTTACTACTTTTTATATATAATTATAGTAGAGTTCACTCAAAACGGAGGTATTTTCTAAATAATTGTATAGTAGAGTTTACTCAAAACGGGGATTTACAACTTTTTGTATATTATTGTATTAGAGTTTACTCAAAATGGGGGTTAACAACTTTTTGTATATAATTATAGTACAGTTCACTCAAAACGGAGGTTTACAACTTTTTGTATATAATTATAGTAGAGTTACTCAAAACGGGTGTTTACAACTTTTTGTAAATAATTGTATAGTAGAGTTTACTCAAAATAGGGGTTTACAAGTTTTTGTATATTATTGTATTAGAGTTTACTCAAAACGGGGGTTTAGAACTTTTTGTATATTATTGTATTAGAGTTCACTCAAAATGGGGGTTTACAACTTTTTGTATATAATTATAGTAGAGTTTTATCAAAACGGCGGTTTACAACTTTTTGTACATTATTGTATTAGAGTTTACTCAAAACGGGGGTTTACAACTTTTTTTATATAATTGTATAGTAGAGTTTACTCAAAACAAGGGTTTACAACCTTTTGTAGATAATTATAGTAGAGTTCACTCAAAACGGAGGTTTACAACTTTTAGTGTATAATTATAATAGAGTTTACTCAAAACGGGGGTTTACAACTTTTTGTAAATAATTGTATAGTAGAGTTTACTCAAAATGGGGGTTTACAACTTTTTGTATATTATTGTATTAGAGTTTACTCAAAATGGGGGTTTCCAACTTTTTGTATATAATTGTATAGTAGAGTTTACTCAAAACAGGGGTTTTCAACTTTTTGTATATTATTGAATTAGAGTTTACTCAAAATAGGAGTTTACAACTTTTTGTATATTATTATAGTAGAGTTCACTCAAAATGGAGGTATTTTCTAAATAATTGTATAGTAGAGTTTACTCAAAACGGGGATTTACAACTCTTTGTATATCATTGTATTAGAGTTTACTCAAAACGGGGGTTTACAACTTTTTGTATATAATTCTAGTAGAGTTCACTCAAAACGGAGGTTTACAACTTTTTGTATATAATTATAGTAGAGTTTACTCAAAACGGGGGTTTACAAGTTTTGTAAATAATTGTATAGTAGACTTTACTCAAAACAGTTGTTTACAACTTTTTGTATATTATTGTATTAGAGTTTATTCAAAACGGGGGTTTACAACTTTTGTATATAATTGTATAGTAGAGTTTACTCAAAATGGGGGTTTACAACTTTTTGTATATTATTGTATTAGTGTTTACTCAAAATGGGGGTTTACAACTTTTTGTATATAATTCTAGTAGAGTTTACTCAAAACGGGGGTTTACAACTTTTTGTATATAATTATAGTAGAGTTTACTCAAAACGGGGGTTTACAACTTTTTGCATATAATTGTATAGTAGAGTTTACTCAAAACGGGGGTTTACTACTTTTTGTATATTATTGTTTTAGAGTTTTCTCAAAACGGGGGTTTAAAACATTTTGTATATAATTGTATAGTAGAGTTTACTCAAAACGGGGGTTTACAACTTTTTGTATATTATTGTATTAGATTTTACTCAAAACGGGGGTTTACAACTTTTTGTATATAATTATAGAAGAGTTTACTCAAAACGGGGGTTTACAACTTTTTGTATATTATTGTATTAGAGTTTACTCAAAACGGGGGTTTACAAATTTTTGTATATAATTTGTATATATTGTATTAGAGTTTACTCAAAACGGGGTTTACAACTTTTGTATATAATTATAGTAGAGTTCACTCAAAACGGAGGTTTACAACTTTTTGTATATAATTATAATAGAGTTTACTCAAAACGGAGGTTTTCAACTTTTTGTAAATAATTGTATAGTAGAGTTTACTCAAAACGGGGGTTTACAATTTTTTGTATATTATTGTATTAGAGTTTTCTCAAAATGGGGGTTTAAAACTTTTTGTATATAATTGTATAGTAGAGTTTATTCAAAACGGGGGTTTACAACTTTTTGTATAATATTGAATTAGAGTTTACTCAATACGGGAGTTTACAACTTTTTGTATATAATTATAGTAAAGTTCACACAAAATGGAGGTATTTTCTAAATAATTGTATAGTAGAGTTTACTCAAAACGGGGATTTACAACTCTTTTGTATATTATTGTATTAGAGTTTACTCAAAATAGGGGTTTACAACTTTTGTATATAATTCTGGTAGAGTTCACTCAAAATGGAGGTTTACAATTTTTTGTATTTAATTATAGTTGAGTTTACTCAAAACGGGGGTTTACAAGTTTTGGAAATAATTGTATAGTAGAGTTTACTCAAAACGGGGGTTTACCACTTTTTGTATATTATTGTATTAGAGTTTATTCAAAACGGGGGTTAACAATTTTTTGTATATAATTGTACAGTAGATATTACTCAAAACGGGGGTTTACCACTTTTTGTATATTATTGTATTCGGGTTTACTCAAACGAGGGTTTACAACTTTTTGTATATAATTATAGTAGAGTTCACTCAAAACGGGGGTATTTTCTAAATAATTGTATAGTAGAGTTTACTCAAAACGGGGATTTACAACTTTTTGTATTTTATTGTATTATAGTTTACTCTAAACGGGGGTTAACAACTTTGGGTATATAATTATAGTAGAGTTCACTCAAAACGGAGGTTTATAACTTGTTGTATATAATTATAGTAGAGTTTACTCAAAACGGGTGTTTACAACTTTCGGTAAGTAATTGCATAGTAGAGTTATTCAAAATGGGGTATTACAACTTTTTGTATATTATTGTATTAGAGTATACTCAAAATGGGGGTTTACAAATTTTTGTATACAATTGTATGGTAGAGTTTACTCAAAATGGGGGTTTACAACTTTTTGTATATAATTGTATCTTAGAGTTTACTCAAAACGGGGGTTTACAACTTTTTGTATATTATTGTATTAGAGTTCGCTCATAACGGGGGTTTACAACTTTTTGTATATAATTATAGTAGAGTTCACTCAAAACGGAGGTTCACAACTTTTTGTATATAAATATAGTAGAGTTTACTCAAAACAGGGGTTGACAAGTTTTGTAAATAATTGTATTGTAGAGTTTACTCAAAACGGCGGTTTACAACTTTTTGTATATTATTGAATTTGAGTTTATTCAAAACGGGGGTTTACAACTTTTTGTATATAATTGTATAGTAGAATTTACTCAAAATGGGGGTTTACAACTTTTTGTATATTATTGTTCTAGTGTTTACTCAAAACGGGGGTTTACAACTTTTTGTATATAATTATAGTAGAGTTCACTCAAAACAGAGGTATTTTCTAAATAATTGTATAGTAGAGTTTACTCAAAATGGGGATTTACCTCAAGTGCAAGGATCGTAGTAAAGAGGTTGATACCGGGTCGATCTTACGGGGAACTAACGATTGGTAATCCTAGTTTTTGTTTAACTAACTATGTCACGAAAACTAACCTAAACAGCAAATAAAACTAAACGAGACTGAAAGTAAAGATAACACGAATGTAAAACTGGACAGAAGAATGAATCTAAAGCCAGGGAAGATACGGGTTGCGAACAATTTAAACTACAACTAAACCTAAGATGCAATAAGAAGATTTGATTAAACTAAACAATTCAAGTTTTAAGGGATTAAATTCAAGTTATAACGGACAAACGAGCGATTGATCCACCTATCCTAACAGGTATCAACTCCTATCTCGATTATATTGCGTTTTCTAACCTAGTTGTGATTTCACCTTGTCTAAAACATGAACCCTAATTTCTTAGATAGTTCACCTATTAATCTATATCTTTCGATTTAAAGATTAACGACTTTACTAATTAAAGGTGTGAACTTTAACGTTTGTAACCTAGAAATCTAACCTATTAACTCTCGTTATATAGATTAAACATATCTTCCTTATCATGATGATCTAATATTTACATGACTTTCATCAACATAAAACAATAAAACATGCACATCTTTCGATATAATTGCAATGAATAATATAAAACATGATAAAGGAAACAACTTTAGATAAAAACTTTGTAAATAATTGTATAGTAGAGTTTACTCAAAACGGGGGTTTACCACATTTTGTATATTATTGTATTAGCGTTTATTCAAAACGGGGGTTTAGAACTTTTTGTATATAATTGTATAGTAGATATTACTCAAAACGGGGGTTTACCACTTTTTGTATATTATTGTATTCGGGTTTACTCAAAACGAGGGTTAACAACTTTTTGTATATAATTATAGTAGAGTTCACTCAAAACGGGGGTATTTTCTAAATAATTGTATAGTAGAGTTTACTCAAAACGGGGATTTACATATTTTTGTATTTTATTATATTAGAGTTTACTAAAAACGGGGGTTAACAACTTTGGGTATATAATTATAGTAGAGTTCACTCAAAACGGAGGTTTATAACTTTTTGTATATAATTATAGTAGAGTTTACTCGAAACGGGTGTTTACAACTTTTGGTAAGTAATTGTATAGTAGAGTTATTCAAAATGGGGTTTTACAACTTTTTGTATATTATTGTATTAGAGTTTAGTCAAAATGGGGGTTTACAACTTTTTGTATACAATTGTATGGTAGAGTTTACTCAAAATGGGGGTTTACAACTATTTGTATAATAAAATGGGGGTTTACAACTTTTTGTATATAATTGTATCTTAGAGTTTACTCAAAACGGGGGTTTACAACTTTTTGTATATTATTGTATTAGAGTTCGCTCATAACGGGGGTTTACAACTTTTTGTATATAATTATAGTAGAGTTCACTCAAAACGGAGGTTCACAACTTTTTGTATATAAATATAGTAGAGTTTACTCAAAACGGGGGTTTACAAGTTTTGTAAATAATTGTATTGTAGAGTTTACTCAAAACGGCGGTTTACAACTTTTTCTATATTATTGAATTTGAGTTTATTCAAAACGGGGGTTTACAACTTTTTGTATATAATTGTATAGTAGAATTTACTCAAAACGGGGGTTTACAACTTTTTGTATATTATTGTTCTAGTGTTTTCTCAAAACGGGGGTTTACAACTTTTTGTATATAATTATAGTAGAGTTCACTCAAAATAGAGATATTTTCTAAATAATTGTATAGTAGAGTTTACTCAAAATGGGGATTTACCACTTTTTGTATATTTTTGTATTAGAGTTTACTCAAAATGGGGGTTAACAACTTTTTGTATATAATTAAAGTAGAGTTCACTCAAACCGGAGGTTTACAACTTTTTGTATATAATTATAGTAGAGTTTACTCAAAACAGGTGTTTACAACTTTTTGTAAATAATTGTATAGTAGAGTTTACTAAAAATAGGGGTTTACAAATTTCTGTAAGTTATTGTATTAGAGTTTACTAAAAACGGGGGTTTACAACTTTTGGTATATAATTGTATTGTAGAGTTAACTCAAAACGGGGGTTTACAACCTTTTGTACAATAAAACGGGGGTTTACAACCTTTTGTATATAATTGTATAGTAGAGTTTACTCAAAACGGGGGTTTAAAACTTTTTGTATATTATGGTATTAGAGTTCACTCAAAACGGGGGTTTACAACTTTTTGTATATAATTATAGTAGATTTTAATCAAAACGGGGGCTTACAACTTTTTGTATATTATTCTATTAGAGTTTACTCAAAACGGGTGTTTACAACTTTTTGTATATAATTGTATAGTAGAGTTTACTCAAAACAAGGGTTTACAACTTTTTGTAGATAATTATAGTAGAGTTCACTCAAAACGGAGGTTTACAACTTTTAGTGTATAATTACAATAGAGTTTACTCAAAACGGGGGTTTACAACTTTTTGTAAATAATTGTATAGTAGAGTTTACTCAAAACGGGGGATTACAACTTTTTGTATATTATTGTATTAGAGTTTACTCAAAATGGGGGTTTCCAATTTTTTGTATATAATTGTATTGTAGTGTTTACTCAAAACGGGGGTTTACAACTTTTTGTATATTATTGAATTAGAGTTTACTCAAAACGGGAGTTTACAACTTTTTGTATATAATTATAGTAGAGTTCACTCAAAACGGAGGTATTTTCTAAATAATTGTATAGTAGAGTTTACTCAAAACGGGGATTTACAACTCTTTGTATATCATTGTATTAGAGTTTACTCAAAACGGGTGTTTACAACTTTTTGTATATAATTCTAGTAGAGTTCACTCAAAACGGAGGTTTAAAACTTTTTGTATATAATTATAGAGTTTACTCAAAACAGGTGTTTACCACTTTTTGTATATTATTGTATTAGACTTTATTCAAAACGGGGGTTTACAACTTTTTGTATATAATTGTATAGTAGAGTTTACTCAAAATGGGGGTTTACAACTTTTTGTATATTATTGTATTAGTGTTTACTCAAAACGGGGGTTTACAACTTTTTGTTTATAATTCTAGTAGAGTTTACTCAAAACGGGGGTTTACAACTTTTTGTATATAATTATAGTAGAGTTTAATCAAAACGGGGGTTTACAACTTTTGTATATTATTGTATTAGATTTTACTCAAACCAGGGGTTTACAACTTTTTGTATATAATTGTATAGTAGAGTTTACTCAAAACGGGGGTTTACAACTTTTTGTAGATAATTATAGTAGAGTTCACTCAAAACGGAGGTTTACAACTTTTAGTATATAATTATAATAGAGTTTAATCAAAACGGGGGTTTAACCCTTTTTGTAAATAAATGTATAGTAGAGTTTACTCAAAACGGGGGTTTACTACTTTTTGTATATTATTGTATTAGAGTTTTCTTAAAACGGGGGTTTAAAACATTTTGTATATAATTTTATAGTAGAGTTTACTCAAAACGGGGGTTTACAACTTTTTGTATATTATTGTATTAGATTTTACTCAAAACGGGGGTTTACAACTTTTTGTATATAATTATAAAAGTGTTTACTCAAAACGGTGGTTTACAAATTTTTGTATATTATTGTATTAGAGTTTATTCAAAACGGGGGTTTACAAATTTTTGTATATAATTGTATAGTTGACTGACTCAAAACGGGGGTTTACAACTTTTTGTAGATAATTATAGTAGAGTTCACTCAAAACGGAGGTTTACAACTTTTAGTATATAATTATAATAGAGTTTACTCAAAACGGGGGTTTACAACTTTTTGTATATTATTGTATTAGAGTTTAGTCAAAATGGGGGTTTACAACTTTTTGTATACAATTGTATGGTAGAGTTTACTCAAAATGGGGGTTTACAACTATTTGTATAATAAAATGGGGGTTTACAACTTTTTGTATATAATTGTATCTTAGAGTTTACTTAAAACGGGGGTTTACAACTTTTTTTATATTATTGTATTAGAGTTCGCTCATAACGGGGGTTTACAACTTTTTGTATATAATTATAGTAGAGTTCACTCAAAACGGAGGTTCACAACTTTTTGTATATAAATATAGTAGAGTTTACTCAAAACGGGGGTTTACAAGTTTTGTAAATAATTGTATTGTAGAGTTTACTCAAAACGGCGGTTTACAACTTTTTCTATATTATTGAATTTGAGTTTATTCAAAACGGGGGTTTACAACTTTTTGTATATAATTGTATAGTAGAATTTACTCAAAACGGGGGTTTACAACTTTTTGTATATTATTGTTCTAGTGTTTTCTCAAAACGGGGGTTTACAACTTTTTGTATATAATTATAGTAGAGTTCACTCAAAATAGAGATATTTTCTAAATAATTGTATAGTAGAGTTTACTCAAAATGGGGATTTACCACTTTTTGTATATTTTTGTATTAGAGTTTACTCAAAATGGGGGTTAACAACTTTTTGTATATAATTAAAGTAGAGTTCACTCAAACCGGAGGTTTACAACTTTTTGTATATAATTATAGTAGAGTTTACTCAAAACAGGTGTTTACAACTTTTTGTAAATAATTGTATAGTAGAGTTTACTAAAAATAGGGGTTTACAAATTTCTGTAAGTTATTGTATTAGAGTTTACTAAAAACGGGGGTTTACAACTTTTGGTATATAATTGTATTGTAGAGTTAACTCAAAACGGGGGTTTACAACCTTTTGTACAATAAAACGGGGGTTTACAACCTTTTGTATATAATTGTATAGTAGAGTTTACTCAAAACGGGGGTTTAAAACTTTTTGTATATTATGGTATTAGAGTTCACTCAAAACGGGGGTTTACAACTTTTTGTATATAATTATAGTAGATTTTAATCAAAACGGGGGTTTACAACTTTTTGTATATTATTCTATTAGAGTTTACTCAAAACGGGTGTTTACAACTTTTTGTATATAATTGTATAGTAGAGTTTACTCAAAACAAGGGTTTACAACTTTTTGTAGATAATTATAGTAGAGTTCACTCAAAACGGAGGTTTACAACTTTTAGTGTATAATTACAATAGAGTTTACTCAAAACGGGGGTTTACAACTTTTTGTAAATAATTGTATAGTAGAGTTTACTCAAAACCGGGGATTACAACTTTTTGTATATTATTGTATTAGAGTTTACTCAAAATGGGGGTTTCCAATTTTTTGTATATAATTGTATTGTAGTGTTTACTCAAAACGGGGGTTTACAACTTTTTGTATATTATTGAATTAGAGTTTACTCAAAACGGGAGTTTACAACTTTTTGTATATAATTATAGTAGAGTTCACTCAAAACGGAGGTATTTTCTAAATAATTGTATAGTAGAGTTTACTCAAAACGGGGATTTACAACTCTTTGTATATCATTGTATTAGAGTTTACTCAAAACGGGTGTTTACAACTTTTTGTATATAATTCTAGTAGAGTTCACTCAAAACGGAGGTTTAAAACTTTTTGTATATAATTATAGAGTTTACTCAAAACAGGTGTTTACCACTTTTTGTATATTATTGTATTAGACTTTATTCAAAACGGGGGTTTACAACTTTTTGTATATAATTGTATAGTAGAGTTTACTCAAAATGGGGGTTTACAACTTTTTGTATATTATTGTATTAGTGTTTACTCAAAACGGGGGTTTACAACTTTTTGTTTATAATTCTAGTAGAGTTTACTCAAAACGGGGGTTTACAACTTTTTGTATATAATTATAGTAGAGTTTAATCAAAACGGGGGTTTACAACTTTTGTATATTATTGTATTAGATTTTACTCAAACCAGGGGTTTACAACTTTTTGTATATAATTGTATAGTAGAGTTTACTCAAAACGGGGGTTTACAACTTTTTGTAGATAATTATAGTAGAGTTCACTCAAAACGGAGGTTTACAACTTTTAGTATATAATTATAATAGAGTTTAATCAAAACGGGGGTTTAACCCTTTTTGTAAATAAATGTATAGTAGAGTTTACTCAAAACGGGGGTTTACTACTTTTTGTATATTATTGTATTAGAGTTTTCTTAAAACGGGGGTTTAAAACATTTTGTATATAATTTTATAGTAGAGTTTACTCAAAACGGGGGTTTACAACTTTTTGTATATTATTGTATTAGATTTTACTCAAAACGGGGGTTTACAACTTTTTGTATATAATTATAAAAGTGTTTACTCAAAACGGTGGTTTACAAATTTTTGTATATTATTGTATTAGAGTTTATTCAAAACGGGGGTTTACAAATTTTTGTATATAATTGTATAGTTGACTGACTCAAAACGGGGGTTTACAACTTTTTGTAGATAATTATAGTAGAGTTCACTCAAAACGGAGGTTTACAACTTTTAGTATATAATTATAATAGAGTTTACCCAAAACGGGGGTTTACAACTTTTTATACAATAAAACTGGGGTTTACAACTTTTTTGTATATAATTGTATAGTAGATTTTACTCAAAATAGGTGTTTACAACTTTTTGTACATTATTGTATTAGAGTTTACTCAAAACGGGGGTTTACAACTTTTTGTATATAATTGTATAGTAGAGTTACTCAAAATGGGGGTTTACAACTTTTTGTATATTATTGTATTAGAGTTTACTCAAAATAGGAGTTTACAACTTTTTGTATATAATTATAGTAGTGTTCAGTCAAAACGGATGTATTTTCTAAATAATTGTATAGTAGAGTTTACTCAAAACGGGGATTTACAACTCTCTGTATATTATTGTATTAGAATTTAGTCAAAACGGGGGTTAACAACTTTTTGTATATAATTCTAGTAGAGTTCACTCAAAAAGGGGGTTTACATCTTTTTGTATATTATTGTATTAGAGTTTACTCAAAACGGGGTTTACAATCTTTTTGTATATAATTCTAGTAGAGTTTACTCAAAACGGGGGATTACAACTTTTTGTATATTATTCTATTAGAGTTTACTCAAAACGGGGGTTTACGACTTATTGTATATAATTGTATAGTTGAGTTTACTCAAAACGGGGGTTTACAACTATTTGTATTTAATTATAGTCGAGTTCACTCAAAATGGAGGTTACAACTTTTTGTAATTAAAATAGAGTGTACTCAAAATGGGGGTTTACAACTTTTTGTAAATAATTGTATTGTAGAGTTTACTCAAAACTGGCGTTTACAACTTTTTGTATAATATTGTATTAGAGTTTACTCAAAACGGGGGTTTAAAACTTTTTTGTATATAATTGTATAGTAGAGTTTACTCAAAACAGGGGTTTACAACTTTTTGTATATTATTGTATTAGAGTTTACTCAAAACGGGAGTTAACAAATTTTGTATATAATTATAGTTGAGTTCACTCAAAACGGAGGTATTTCTAAATAATTGTATAGTAGAGTTTACTCAAAACGGGGATTTACAACTCTTTGTATATTATTGTTTTAGAGTTTACTCAAAATGGGGGTTAAAACCTTTTTGTATATAATTCTAGTAGAGTTCACTCAAAACGGAGGTTTACAACTTTTTGTATCTAATTATAGTTGAGTCTACTCAAAACGGAGGTTTACAACTTTTTGTATATAATTATAGTTGAGTTTACTCAAAACGGGGGTTTACAACTTTTGTGAATAATTGTTTAGTAGAGTTTACTCAAAATAGGGGTTTATAACTTTTTGTATATTATTGTATTAGAGTTTACTCAAAACGGGGGTTTACAACTTTTTGTATATAATTGTATAGTAGAGTTTACTCAAAACGGGGTTTACAACTTTTTGTACAATAAAACGAGGGTTTACAACATTTTCTATATAATTGTATAGTAGAGTTTACTCAAAACGGGGGTTTACAACTTTTTGTATATTATTGTATTAGAGTTTACTCAAAACGGGGGTTTATAACTTTTTGTATATAATTATAGTAGAGTTTACTCAAAACGGGGGTTTACAACTTTTTGTATATTATTGGATTAGAGTTTACTCAAAACGGGGGTTTACAACTTTTTGTATATAATCGTATAGTAGAGTTAACTCAAAATGGGGGTTTACAACTTTTTGTATATAATTATAGTAGAGTACACTCAAAACGGAGGTTTACAACTTTTTGTATATAATTAAAAAAGAGTTTGCTTAAAACGGGGGTTTACAACTTTTTGTAAATAATTGTATTGTAGAGTTTACTCAAAATGGGGGTTTACAACTTTTTGTATATTAATGTATATTATAGATTACTCAAAACGGGGGTTTACAACTTTTTGTATATTATTGTATTATTGTTTACTCAAAATGGGGGTTAACAACTTTTTGTATATAATTATAGTAGAGTTCACTCAAAATAGAGGTTTATAACTTTTTGTATATAATTTGTATAGTAGAGTTTACTCAAAATGGGGGTTTACAACTTTTTGCATTATTGTATTAGAATTTACTCAACACGGATGTATTTTCTAAATAGTTGTATAGTTGAGTTTACTCAAAACGGGGATTTACAGCTCTATGTATATTATGTATTAGAGTTTACACAAAACTGGGGTTAACAACTTTTTGTATATAATTCTAGTAGAGCTCACTCAAAACGGGGGTTTACAACTTTTTTAATATTATTGTATTAGAGTTTACTCAAAATAGGGGTTTACAACTTTTTGTATATAATTATAGTAGAGTTTACTCACAACGGGGGTTTACAACTTTTTGTATATTATTATTGTATTAGAGTTACTCAAAACAGGAGTTTACAACTTTTTGTATATAATTATAGTAGAGTTCACTCGAAACGGGGGTTTACAATTTTTTGTATATAATTATAGTAGAGTTTACTCAAAACGGGTGTTTATAACTTTTTGTAAATAATTGTATAGTAGAGTTTACACAAAACGGGTGTTTACAACTTTTTGTATATTATTGTATTAGAGTTTACTCAAAACGGAGGTTTACAAGTTTTTGTATATAATTGTATAGTAGAGTTTACTCAAAACGAGGGTTTACAAATTTTTGTATATTATTGTATTAGAGCTCACTCAAAACGGGTGTTTACAACTTTTTGTAAATAATTGTAGACCCTGCAAGTGTTGAAAACCCTACAAGTGTTGCAAGAACTCAGGGAGAAGAGCAGTCTGCTGCTAACCCTGCTGATGAGCATGTAAGTCAGGGGGAACCAAGTGTTGTACAGATGGAATTAGTAGGTACAAATTTACAATCTCAGCAACCTACTGACTTTGAAACATCTGTTGAAGAAACAATGAATTTGCTTGTGGAAGCTTTTGGAGGTCAGCAAGCTACTGAACCAGCCACTAGAAAGCCATCTATGCCATATGACAAGGCATCTAAAAAGGACAAAGTAGATCCTAACTTCAAAAAGGTGCACAACTACTTTCAGTGGAAGTTTGGATTCTACAAGAGACAGAAACCAGCTGCTGATCCAATAAGTGGATTTGAAGAATGGGCATTTGAGCAGCTGGGTGTAGACAGCCTGTTGGATTTGTTAGACACTAGCATGCTGCAATCCAGGCTGATGGATCTTTTGGATGAAGGAAAGAAAAGTGGAGCAATTATGTTCAGAGATCCAAAGTACACACCAGACAGTGATTCATCAGATTCTGATGATGATACCCCCATGTTCCCTGGGGAGACCAGTGGAGTGGCTAGAGAAACAAAAATTGAAGCTACTGGTCAAGGAGCCATTGATGGTATAGAAACTGAACCCACTGAGACTGGTAAGTCTGCTGAGGGCCAGCAGACTGGAGAGATGGATGAGGATCTACCAGATCTCACCATGGATGATCTGGAAGCATTGATCAATGAAGGAGTTAACTTAAGTGCTGGTAGGCTAGCTGATGAATCTTCTACATTCCATGTTGTAGAGCCTACTGCACAAGCTGAAGCTGAACAGAGTGAGGATTTGGATGGAGAGAAGGTCACTGATTTCAGTGAATATAGTGCCAGCTCAGAGGCATCTTTTGAATATCAAGATGGATTTGACTTTGAGGGCATTCTTACTAAAACTGCCATCATTCTGACCAAGATTGGTCATGCTGAAGGATTCCAAGTGGATAATGAGGCTATATTCAATCCACAAAGAATTGAAGAGGAGGTACAGGTTGCTGGGCTACAAACAGCACCTGGACACAGGTTGGAACATGAGGTACAGGCTGCTGAGTCTCAAACAGCACCTGGACAAAGGTTGGAACCTAATTTGGGTTTGGAGGAAACCCCTGTTGTTCAAGAGGCTGCTGTAGTGGAGCCTACTGAAGACAAGACCACTAAAGGGAAAGATGGTCAGCAGACTGCTGTTAATGAGGATGAGCAGCTGTTGGACTATGACTTTAGTGATGAGGAGTTCCAGATGCCTGAAGAAGAAAATGTTGATGTTGACCCCCCACAGGCATTTGTACCTATTTTTAAAGAACCTGCCCTTGATCCTATCTTGGATGAATATCAAGGACCTAATCCTGCTGGATTAGATAGGAGTTGGGCAATGGTTGTGAGCAATCAGAGGCCACAGTACAATGTTGAGGAGCCTTCTGATAGAACTACTGGTGAAAGAATGACTGGTGAGGTACCAGTAGAAATGTTGAATGAGTTGAGGACTGTGAGGCATGATATGCAACAGTTAAGAACTCAACTTGATAGACAGGAACAAAGATTTGAAGAGCTGATGAAACTGGTAAATGAAAACAGACAATCTGCTGATACAGTTGCTTCAAATTTCACATCTACTTAAAATGCTGTCAATAATATGATGCTAGATGTGAGGGGAATCAAGCAAGGAAATACTTTGAAGGAAAATTTTTTGAAAGACCAATTCTTATCCATCCATCAGAAACTTGATAAGCTTGCTGAAACCCCTAGACCTGCTGAGCCTGCTGCTGCACAACAACCTGTTGTGCTTGATCCTAAACTTACTGAGAGGATAACCCTGCTGGAGAAAACAGTGCAAGGAAGGATCACAACAATTGATACTAGGACTGAAATCATTGAAGGACAACTGAGCAACCTAGTTATCACATAAGAGAGTGTGCATGGCCTGCTGTCCCGGTTTGTTGATGATGTCAATAAGGGGGAAGAGGCAACAACAGAAGCAAAAGAAGCTGCCAGAGTTTTTGCAAAGAAGATATGGGAAGCTGATACAAATGCTTTCAGACAACCAGCACCTGGTAGACTTCCACTCACTGATGAGCTTCTCCAACAATACAAGAAGGTATACAATAACAGACATAGACCCTATCATGACAAGGGGTTCCATGAAGGTCTAAACTCATTTCTAGGACTAAAGTTTTAGGAAGCAAGAATCAAATCCATGAGGGCCAAACACAGAGGTGGTAGAAGTGGAATAGGTATACCTACCACAAAGGCAAAGGACTCAATGAATGAATTTAAAGAAGTGTATATGAGGTTAGGCTTCAGGGTAAATCAAATATCCCTTACTCTACCTGAAGCATGGAATTGGTGGAAACATGTAAATCCTCATATTGACTTCTCTCTGATTGAAAATGATTGGATGAGAGAAATGGTGAAAGAAATCAGAGAATACCAAGAACAAGCAGAGAAAGCCAGACAAGAAAGGGAGAGAAGACAGTAGATCAGCATACTTTAACTGCATTATGTTTTTGCTGATTCTAGACTGTAATATCTTTGAACAAATGATTATAATGAAAGATGACTATATTTGTTCTGTTTTTGTTTAATATCTTTTTGCTTTGCTGTTATGTGAGGGTATTGGCATCATCACCAAAAATGGGGAAATTGTTGGACTTATTTCTATGTTTTGATGATGTGTGCCAGATTAGCTGTTATAGTACAAAGACAAAAAGATGTCTAGATCAAATGTATAGATTTATTAGAGTTTGATTTATGAATAGGTTTGATCAAACAAGCACTGTAATGGTCAGCTGATTTATATCAGCAGACTGGTCCATATCAGTAGGGTAGATAGGTCAGTAGACTAGTCGGGAACCTGCTGAAGACTGAAGGTTGAGGGCTCAAACTCAGTTACAGAAGGCTAAGGGATCAAACTTAGTAATTTAAGTCAAGGATATGGAATCAGAATTTAGGCAAGTCTGTGATGACCTAAACTGATTACATATACCTTGTGAAGAAGGTCTAAGTCCCATAAGTTGGATGATGTTTGGAACTTGGTTATAATTTAAAAAGGTGTAATCTAACTTCACAGATAAAAGTTAGATAAAAGAAATCAGTTGCATTGTAATTTTATACACAGCAAATTGCTGTTCAGCAGACTGATTGGTATCTCAGCAGACTGATGAACCTGCTGATAGTATACCTCGATTAATTCAAGATTATATTGGAAGATTACATGGATAAGGACAGCCAACTACCTCTGACTTATCAAACAAATCAAAGGCTGAGATCAAAAAGACGTTGAGATGATTCAGAGTTTTAACCATTGGATATAAGTCAAAGGGTGGACAGACTGCACTGTCAAAAAAGAATTCTGACAGTGTCAGTCCTATGAATAGTGACAGATTGCAAATCAGATGGGACAAAAAAAAAGGAACGGTTACATTTGAATTTCAAATACAAGTCACATGCATTCTTGCCTATAAATAGAGGACCTTCAACTCAGAAACAAGTGATGATTGATGAAATTTGATAAACTTTAAAGAGGCAATTCTGAGCTGAAAAACACCCTGCTGAACCTACTAAACTTAAAGCTACTGATCCAGAGAAATTCTTCAAGTGTTCTCTACATTCAAGCTATATCAAGCATACACACTTGAAGACTGCAAGCTGCTGATTATATCATCCTAATCAAGCTGCTGCAACTGAATCATTTACTTGATTCAATCTTTATTTTATAAAGAACCTGCTGAAGACAGTGAAGCACAGTTGTGTGAAAGACTGTTGTTTGTGGTGGAGCTGGTGAAGAGGCAATCCTACCCTTCAAGGACCAGTGGAAGATTCAGGAGCAGCAATTCTACCTGTTCCCAGTTTTCAGTTTGTGAAGCCATAGTTATTGGTGAAGGACAAGCAACCTTAGGAATCTTTGTAATTGCAACATCAAAGATCTCTAGTGAATTACCTCCAACATCACAGGAGAAGAGTGGACTGACAGGATTACACCACCTGGAACCACTATAAAATCTGCCTATTTACTTTCAGCATTTACATTCTGCACTTAGATTATTTTACACATCAACCTACTGAATCTAGCAACTGAAATCACACACATACACTACTGAGTATCTAATACTTAGTATCATATTTAACAACAAGTATTAAGGCTTAATTTTGATATAATTCCGCTGCACAAATTCAGCAATCTTGACTATCAGTAGACTACTGTTTATCAGCAGGCTACTGAGGTATCAGCAGACTACTGAAGTATCAGCAGGCTGCTGAAGTTGCAGAATTTGTTAACTCCAAAGTTTTAAGTATTAAGTTTATTCACCCCCCCTCTAAACTTAACCAAAGCCTTTTCAAGGGACCAACAATTGGTATCGGAGCAGTGCTTCTGTTCTGAAGAAATCCTACTTGTTGTGCTTGTGAAAATTCTTTGAAACTTTCTTTCAAGTTACTGATTTTCAAAAACTTGCATCATGGATAACAGTCAGTATGCTAGAACTATGCTGATGTGTTCTCTAGATAGATTTGATGAGTATAAACGTCGAATGCAGGCTTACCTTGCTGCAACTCATGATGAGATGATGGATGTACTAACTGATGGTCCACTGGAGATTACCAAGGCAGTGACAGTGGGTGAAACTACTGAGTACATTCCAAAACCAAAAAGAGAATGGAATGCAGAAGATAGGAAGAGAGCAAACCTCAACAACATTGCTATTGATATTATTTACAGAACCTTGGATAGCAATATGTACATGAAGGTCAAAGATTGCAAAACTGCAAAGGAACTTTGGGACAAAATACAGTTGATCTGTGAAGGCACTGATGCAATAAAGAAGAACAAAATCAGTGTGGTCAAAAAGAGGTTTCAAAAGTTCAAGATGCTACCTAATGAAACCATTGAACAAATGGAATCTAGATTCAATGGTATTCTGGATGAACTTACCCTGCTGAGTGTAAGTTTTACAAAAGAGGAAATAAACACAAAAATCCTGGAAGCATTACCTGCAAAAGATGTTTGGAAAATGAAGGTGACTGCAATAGAAGAAATGAGAAAGTTGCATGAAGAAGACACCTTCAAATTATTTTCAGATCTTAAGGCTTATGAATTTAGCAAAAAGCTTGTACCTGAGACTGAGAAAGAAGAGCCAAAGACCACTGCATTGGCGGCTTCACATCAGGAAGAAACATCTGGAGGACAAGATGATCTGCTGGATGAGATGCAAGAGCAGATTGCCCTCCTGAGCAAGAAAATCAGGATGATGAAGACTGGAAAGGCCCCTTCAAGAAATTTCACAAAGAGGCCTACTGAAAGAAAGAATGAAGAATCAAAGAAAGACAATGACTATCTGTGCTTTCATTGCAAGAAACCAGGACACTTCAAACCTGACTGTCCTGAGTTAAAACAAGGCAAGGAACCTGATTATCTTTGCTTCAACGGCAAGAAGCCTGGACACTTTAGACCTGATTGTCCAGATCTACTGAAGACCAAGAGTCAACAAAGAAGACATGGCAAGAAGGCTATGGTTGCTGAAGATGAATCAGGGTATGAAGTGGAATATGAAAAAGGAAATGAATCAGATGACACAGCACTGGTTGCTGATATGGAAGATTATGCTTTGATGGCCAATATGGATGAAACTGAGGAGGTATACAATACTGTATCCATCAACACTCCTGCTGGAAGTGATTGTGAATCAACTTGTGGTTCAAATCCTAGAAATTCTGACAATAATGAGACTTTGGATGCCATCCTTAATCAACTGAGGATAATACAATCTGGTTATGAGATTGTGAAGGCTGAAAAAGAAGCTCTTGAATTAGAAGTTGGAAGATTGAAAGCTGAATTAAGAGTTCTCAAAGGTAAGGAAAAAGATGTTGGACAGAATCAGTGTAAGCCTGCTGATCATCCAGCAGCCCCTGAATCTGCTGAACCATCTTGCTCCACTACTGCATATAAATTAGGAAAGCCTTATGGTGATAAAACAGGGCTTGGATTTGGAACTCAACAATCCAAAATGAGTGGATCCAGTAAGGTTACTGAACCTAGCACCAGAACTGGTCCTAAGTTTGTACCTGCACAAGATTCAACTCCAAGAAAGGTTGCTGAGGCAGTAAAACCTACTGAGAATGCCTCAAGGAAGCAAAATCAGAAGTCTAAGAAGTCAACAGCTCCTAATAAAAAGAACAAATCCAAAAATAGGACTGCTGGACCTCCTAGACCTACTGATGGCAGACCTGCTACCAAGTCTGCTGGACCACAAAAAGGTAAAAGTCAGAAATATTCCAAGGATAAGAATCCTAAATATAAAAATGTTAATCATTCAAGGGATACTTATCTCAGGGGGAAAGGTAGACTGTTCCCTACTGATGATGATTGGAATATTCTTGTACCTGCTGATAGAAACAACCAGTATAACCATGCTGCTAGGGTAAAACCTAAGCAATGGAATCAGCAAAGGACTCAGCAGATGACTTATAGAAGGCCTCAGCAGGGACCTCAGCAGACTCCATACTACAGGGCTGTTCCTAACAGACAGCAAACAAATGGTTATACTAATGCTTCTAACATCAAAAGTCACTTCAAACAGCATTATAAACCAAAAGGCCAGAAAACATATGTGAATCCTACACAACCAATTGTTAGAACTTATGGATGTGTGGAATACATGTATGAACCAAAGTATGACACTTTTAGGAGAAGACCTTATGGAAACTTACCAAAAGTCATGCTTACTACTGACCACTATGCACCCAAACAGGTTTGGGTACCTAAAATGTATTAACTTTGTTTTGTAGGGTGTCTGTTACTTTGACAGTGGATGTTCCAGACATATGACAAAGAATAAGCACTGTTTATCAAACTTTGTGGCAAAAGATGGTCCAAGGGTGAATTTTGGCAACAAGAATACACCTGGATATACAAGAGGATATGGCACACTTGTGAGAAATGGACTTACAATCAAGAATGTTGCTTATGTGGAAGGACTGGACTACAACTTGCTGAGCACTGGACAATTCTGTGACATGGGATACAAGGTCACTTTTGACAAAAACAACTGTATTGTCATTAGTGAAAGAGGTGATCAAGTTGTACTTGCTGGTAAAAGACAACAGAACATGTATGTTGTGGATTGGTCTACTGCAGTTCCAGAAACCTGCATGATTGTGCATACCAAGTCTGAACTTAATTGGTTATGGCACAAGAAGTTGAATCATTTAAAATTTGATGATATCAATCAGTTGGTGAAGAAGGAGCTGGTGATTGGTTTACCTGAGATCACATTCAAAAAGGATGCTATATGTGATGCATGTCAGCAGGGTAAACAGATAAAGTCAAGCTTCAAGTCAAAAACTAAACAATCAAATAATAGAGTGTTGGAGCTTATGCATATGGATCTTTTTGGACCAATAACTCCAACAAGTGTAACTGGAAAGAAATACACTTTAGTGGTTGTGGATGATTATTCAAGGTACACTTGGTTGATTTTTATGAACAAGAAAAGTGAAACACTCAAAAGCATGCCTAATCTTTTAAAGAGATTACAAAATGAGAAAAGTTTAACAGTAATAAAGATAAGATTAGATCAGGGTACTAAATTTCTCAACAAAGTTATAAGAGAATATTGTGAACAGAATGGTGTACTACATCAACTTGCTGCTGCTGGTACACCTCAGCAAAATGGGGTTGCTGAAAGAAGAAACAGGACTTTAAAGGAAGCAGGAAGGACAATGATATGTGAAGCATTGCTACCTGAAAGATATTGGGCTGAAGCAGTTAACACAGCATGCTATACACAAAACAGAACATCAGTGAACAAGAAGCTGCTGAAGACACCTTATGAGATTTGGAATGGAAGGAAACCTAATATATCCTATTTCCATCCATTTGGAAGTAAATGTTTTATCCTAAATCACAAGGTTCATTTGAAGACTTTCCAACCAAAGTCAGATAAAGGGATTTTCTTGGGATATTCTTCAGTCAGCAAGGCATTCAGGGTACTGAACAAGAGGTCACTGAAGCATGAAGAAACAATCCATGTTGTGTTTGATGAACCTAAGTTCACTGGTATGGAAGATGAAGATTGTGAACCTGCTGAAAATCAACAAGTCACTGATCCAGATTGTGTTGAAGTTTTGGAAAGATTCAATGACTTAAAAGTTTCTGATACTGCCCCTGCTGGTGACTTTACTGATGCAACAACTGAAGCAAATCAAGGATCTGCTGAAACCCCTGTTGTTGAAGAAGCTACAGCAGACCCTACTGAAGATGAGGTTCCTGATAATCAAACTAACCAGAATCCACAATGGTTAAGGAATCATCCTGCTGAACAAGTTATTGGGAATGTACAGCAAGGTGTAAGGACTAGAAGACAACTGGAAGCTATGTTCACTTGTTTTCTATCACAAATGGAACCAAAAGTTGTTGAAGAAGCAATTTCAGATCCAGATTGGATAATTGCTATGTAAGAAGAATTGAATGAATTTGAAAGAAATCAAGTTTGGACACTAGTTGAAAGGCCAAGTCATGCAAATATCATTGGTACTAAGTGGGTATACAGAAATAAACTTGATGAATCTTGTACCATTGTAAGGAACAAGGCCAGACTAGTTGCAAAAGGCTATTCTCAAGCAGAAGGAATAGATTTTGATGAAACTTATGCACCTGTTGCAAGATTGGAAGCTATCAGACTATTCTTGGCACATGCTGCATATAAGAACTTCAAGGTTTATCAAATGGATGTCAAAAGTGCTTTTCTGAATGGCATTCTAGAGGAGGAAGTGTTTGTACAGCAACCTCCTGGATTTGAAGTTAAAGATCAAGAAGATAAAGTGTATAGACTCAATAAAGCACTTTATGGATTGAAACAGGCACCAAGAGCATGGTATGAGACTTTATCTCAATTTTTGGTGGACAATGGTTTTACTAAAGGCACCATTGATAAAACTCTTTTCAGAATCAATGAGAAGGACAGCACCCTGCTGGTACAGATATATGTTGATGACATAATCTTTGGTTCTGAAAATGAATTGTTATGTGAAAAGTTTGCAAATATAATGAAGAGTAAATTCCAAATGAGTATGATGGGTGAAATGAAGTACTTTTTGGGATTGCAAGTTAAACAGATGAAAGATGGAATCTTCATTCATCAAACCAAGTATACCAAGGAGTTGCTGAAGAAGTTTGGTATGGAAAATAGCACTAAAAGTTCAACTCCTATGAGTACAAATATCAGATTGGATGAAGATAAAGAAGGCAAAGATGTTGATCAGACTTTATACAGAAGGATGATAGGCAGTCTGCTGTACCTTACTGCCAGCAGACCTGATATATCCTTTGATGTAGGTGTTTGTGCAAGATTTCAATCTAAACCTAAAGAAAGTCATTTAGGTGCAGTCAAGAGAGTTCTAAAGTATCTAAAGGAGACTTTGGGAGTAGAGATATGGTATTCCAAGGATGGAAGCTTCAAAGTTATATCCTACTCAGATTCTGATTATGCTGGATGCAAAATTGATAGAAAAAGCACTACTGGAACCTGTCAGTTGATGGGAAGTAGATTGGTCTCCTGGTTCAGCAAGAAACAGAATTCAATATCAACTTCCACTGCTGAAGCTGAATATATAGCTGCTGGAAGTTGTTGTGCACAAGTACTATGGCTAAGACAACAATTAAGGGATTATGGAATTGAAGAAAAGGAAATTCCAATTATGTGTGACAACACAAGTGCAATTGCAATTACAGAGAATCCTGTTTTGCACTCATGAACCAAGCACATTGATGTGAGACATCACTTTATAAGAGATCATGTTGAGAAGAAAGATGTGGTGGTTCTATATATCCCTACTAAAAATCAACTTGCTGATATTTTCACTAAACCACTTGATAGTGAAAGATTTGCCAAATTAAGAACTGAACTTGGAATTATAAAAGTTGACTGATAATCAGCAGTGTACTGGAATTCACCAAGGGGATTAGTCTTTGCTATGTTGGGTGAGCTCACTTAGCAGACTAGTCATTGGTATCAACAATTCCATGTACTTATGATTGGACAATTGAGCAAATGAGGTTGCCAAGGGGATTGGTCTTTGTCATGTTGGGTGAGCTCACTTGACAGATCAGTCATTGGTATTAAACCTCATCTTGTTTTATCAATTGAACAAAACAAGAAGAAATCTAGGATCAGCAGAGTCACTTTGTCAGCAGGCTGCTGAAGCACTTTCATCAGCAGACTGCTGAGCCAACCCTGCTGAGGACAACCCTGCTGAATGGAACGTTATTCAGTCAAACTTCACTAAAGTCAAAAAGCAGTTTGGCGGGATATTTATCCTACCCTTTATTACCATAGTTACCACGATCCAACGGTTACAAACGTTATGGAGGAGTTATGGGCCACGTGTCAAGAAAGCATTTACTCAGATTAATCATGGTTAACATCAATGTACGTGCACTGACAGTTACAACTACCGTCTGTCCATATATACAGACATACACTCAGCAGATTTTCACTACTTGCAAAATCTGCTATATCTCTGTTTTTACACTGTGTGAACACAGATTTACAATTCATCTTCTTCATCTCATTTTTCTCATAACAATGGCGGAAAAGATTGATGTGCAGATTGAATCTAGCCAAAGTGTTAGAGGCTTTGTTGTTGATGCAAACAAAACAGAATTGGCCATCAACATTGGTCGAAGAATAAGGAGGTTTGCAGGTTTGGAAAACAAACTCAATATCAGATTGGAAACAATATCATACACAAATGTTATTGATTTCTGGAAGAACATGGTTGTGGAAGAAGGAACTGAAGCATTCAAGACAACTGTGAATGCTGAGGAGATTGAAATTTCCCCTAGTCTACTGAGGGAAGTGTTTGGATTTGAGGAAGTAATGGATGGTCCAGTAAATCCTGAAGCAATGGGACTATCCAAGATGGCTTTTGTTGATCAAATTAAAACAAATGCAGCCACCAAATCTATTCCAGGCATCAATTGCAGACATATTGGAAATGAGTACAGTCTGCTGAGCAAACTCATTGCAAAGAACATACTTGGACTGGTTGGTAGTATGGACACTCTATCTGGACCCAAGATAGAGTTGATGATGATAATTTGCAGGAGCATGAAGTTTGATTGGGCTGGTTACTTCATCCATTACATGAAGAAGGTAGCCAAGGAAGACAAAGAGGGAAAAATGAAATCCAAAGCCTTGCCCTTAGGACTAATGGTTCAGACCCTGCTGAATCACTTGGAGGTTCCTGATATCGAACCTGAGAAGATTAATCAGTCTAGATACAAAAAGGAAATTGATTATGCTATTCCTGGTCTAGATGATGATGAAGAGGTTGCTGACCCTGCTGCTGATGATGATAGTAATGGAGATGATGGTGATGCTGGTGGTGAGCAGGTCCAGCAAATTAAGAAGAAATCTACTAAACCTGCTGCACCAAAGAAGACAACTGAGAAAAGAAAGGCTGTAGATACAAGGAAGATCGCTGAGATCTTAAAGCCTAAGAAGACAAAGAAGCAAACAGCATAGACTGTTGAGTCTGCTGAGGGTCCAGCTGAATCTGAGAGTACTGACCCTGCTGTTGCTGCAAGAAGAACTGTTGTTGAGATTCTGAGGGAACAACAGAAAGAAGATAGTAGAAAGAGGAAGTCTACTGTGGTTGAAAAAGATGATGAACCACTTTCCAAGAGAAGAAAAGAAATTATCCAGAAAAAGAAACAAGGAAAGGGGAAAGATTTGAAAACCTTGAGGGCACAAAGAATCCAAGAGGAAGCATCAGTAGAAGAGGAAGAAGAGGCTATTGAGGCTGAGCCCTTAACTATCATCAAGCCTGTTGAAATTACTGACCCCTCACCAGAAGAGGTTGTTAAGTCTACTGAAGCTGAACAGGTTGTTGTTGAGCAATCTGTTGGCAATATACAGCAGTCTACTGACCCTGAGCCTGCTGTAGTATCTACTAAAGAACCACAGCAAACCACTGAACCTGAACCTGCTGTGGTAGTTGAAGAATTGGTTGAAGACCCTGCAAGTGTTGCAAGAACTCAGGGGGAAGAGCAGTCTGCTGCTAACCCTGTTGATGAGCATGTAAGTCAGGAGGAACCAAGTGTGGTACAGATGGAAGTAGTAGGTACAAATTTACAATCTCAGCAACCTACTGACTTTGAAACATCTGTTGAAGAAACAATGAATTTACTTATGGAAGCTTTTGAAGGTCAGCAATCTACTGAACCTGCCTCTAGAAAGCCATCTATGCCATATGAGAAGGCATCTAAAAAGGACAAAGTAGATCCTAACTTCAAAAAGGTGCACAACTACTTTCAGTGGAAGTTTGGATTCTACAAGAGACAGAAACCAGCTGCTGATCCAATAAGTGGATTTGAAGAATGGGCATTTGAGCAGCTGGGTGTAGACAGCCTGTTGGATTTGTTAGACACTAGCATGCTGTAATCCAGGCTGATGGATCTTTTGGATGAATAAAAGAAAAGTGGAGCAATTATGTTCAGAGATCCAAAGTACACACCAGACAGTGATTCATCAGATTCTGATGATGATACCCCCATGTTCCCTGGGGAGACCAGTGGAGTGGCTAGAGAAACAACAATTGAAGCTACTGGTCAAGGAGCCATTGATGGTATAGAAACTGAACCCACTGAGACTGGTAAGTCTGCTGAGGGCCAGCAGACTGGAGAGATGGATGAGGATCTACAAGATCTCACTATGGATGATCTGGAAGCATTGATCAATGAAGGAGTTAACTTAAGTGCTGGTAGGCTAGCTGATGAATCTTCTACATTCCATGTTGTAGAGCCTACTGCACAAGCTGAAGCTGAACAGAGTGAGGATTTGGATGGAGAGAAGGTCACTGATTTCAGTGAATATAGTGCCAGCTCAGAGGCATCTATTAAATATCAAGATGGAATTGACTTTGAGGGCATTCTTACTAAAACTGCCATCATTCTGACCAAGATTGGTCATGTTGAAGGATTCCAAGTGGATAATGAGGCTATATTCAATCCACAAAGAATTGAAGAGGAGGTATAGGTTGCTGGGCTACAAACAGCACTTGGACACAGGTTGGAACAGGAGGTACAGGCTGCTGAGTCTCAAACAGCACCTGGACAAAGGTTGGAACCTAATTTGGGTTTGGAGGAAACCCCTGTTGTTCAAGAGGCTGTTGTAGTGGAGCCTACTGAAGACAAGACCACTAAAGGGAAAGATGGTCAGCAGACTGCTGTTAATGAGGATGAGCAGCTGGTGGACTATGACTTTAGTGATGAGGAGTTCCAGATGCCTGAAGAAGAAAATGTTGATGTTGACCCCTCACATGCATTTGTACCTATTTTTGAAGAACCTGCCCTTGATCCTATCTTGGATGAATATCAAGGACCTAATCCTGCTGGATTAGATAGGAGTTGGGCAATGGTTGTGAGCAATCAGAGGCCACAGTACAATGTTGAGGAGCCTGCTGATGGAACTACTGGTGGAAGAATGACTGGTGAGGCACCAGTAGAAGTGTTGAATGAGTTAAGGACTGTGAGGCATGATATGCAACATTTAAGAACTCAACTTGATAGACAGAAACAAAGATTTGAAGAGCTGATGAAACTGGTAAATGAAACAGACAATCTGCTGATACAGTTGCTTCAAATTTCACATCTACTCAAAATGCTGTCAATAATATGATGCTAGATGTGAGGGGAATCAAGCAAGGAAATACATTGAAGGAAAAGTTTTTGAAAGATCAATTTATCCATTCATCAAAAACTTGACAAGCTTGTGAAACCCCTAGACCTGCTGAGCCTGCTGCTACACAACAACCTGCTGTGCTTGATCCTAAACTTATTGAGAGGATAACCTGCTGGAGCAAACAATGCAAGAAAGGATCACATCAATTGATACTAGGACTGAAATCATTGAAGGACAACTGAGCAACCTAGTTATCACACAAGAGAGTGTGCATGGCCTGCTGTCCCGGTTTGTTGATGATGTCAATAAGGGGGAAGAGGCAACAGCAGAAGCAAAAGAAGCTGCCAGAGTTTTTGCAAAGAAGAGATGGGAAGCTGATACAAATGCTTTCAGACAACCAGCACCTGGCAGACTTCCACTCACTGATGAGCTTCTCCAACAATACAAGAAGGTATACAATAACAGACATAGACCCTATCATGACAAGGGGTTCCATGAAGGTCTGAACTCATTTCTGGGAGTAAAGTTTTGGGAAGCAAGAATCAAATCCATGAGGGCCAAACACAGAGGTGGTAGAAGTGGAATAGGTACACCTACCACAAAGGCAAATGACTCAGTGAATGAATTTAAAGAAGTGTATATGAGGTTAGGCTTCAGGGTAAATCAAATATCCTTTACTCTACCTGAAGCATGGCATTGGTGGAAACATGTAAATGCTCATATTGACTTCTCACTGATTGAAAATGATTGGATGAGAGAAATGGTGAAAAAAATCAGAGAATACCAAGAACAAGCAGAGAAAGCCAGACAAGAAAGGGAGAGAAGACAGTAGATCAGCATACTTTAACTACATTATGTTTTTGCTGATTCTAGACTGTAATATCTTTGAACAAATGATTATAATGAAAGATGACTATATTTGTTCTGTTTTTGTTTAATATCGTTTTGCTTTGCTGTTATGTGAGGGTATTGGCATCATCACCAAAATGGGGGAATTGTTGGACTTATTTATATGTTTTGATGATGTGTGCCAGACTAGCTGTTATAGTGCAAAGACAAAAAGATATCTAGATCAAATGTATAGGTTTATTAGAGTTTGATTTATGAATAGGTTTGATCAAACAAGCACTGTAATGGTCACCTGATTTATATCAGCAGACTGGTCCATATCAGTAGGGTAGATAGGTCAGTAGACTAGTCAGGAACCTGCTGAAGACTGAAGGCTGAGGGCTCAAACTCAGTTACAGAAGGCTAAGGGATCAAACTTAGTAATTTAAGTCAAGGATATGGAATCAGAATTTAGGCAAGTCTGTGATGACCTAAACTGATTACATATACCTTGTGAAGAAGGTCTAAGTTCCATAAGTTGGATGATGTTTGGAACTTGGTTATAATTTAAAAAGGTGTAATCTAACTTCACAGATAAAAGATAGATAAAAGAAATCAGCTGCATTGTAATTTTATACACAGCAAATTGCTGTTCAGCAGACTGATTGGTATCTCAGCAGACTGATGAACCTGCTGATAGTATACCTCGATTAATTCAAGATTATATTGGAAGATTACATGGATAAGGATAGCCAACTACCTCTGACTTATCAAACAAATCAAAGGCTGAGATCAAAAAGACGTTGAGATGATTCAGATTTTTAACCATTGGATATAAGTCAAAGGGTGGACAGACTGCACTGTCAAAAAGGAATTCTGACAGTGTCATTCCTATGAATAGTGATAGAATGCAAATCAGATGGGACAAAAAAAAACAAGGAACGTTACATTTGAATTTCAAATACAAGTCACATGCATTCTTGCCTATAAATAGAGGACCTTCAACTCAGAAACAAGTGATGATTGATGAAATTTGATAAACTTTAAAGAGGCAATTCTGAGCTGAAAAACACCCTGCTGAACCTACTGAACTTAAAGCTACTGATCCAGAGAAATTCTTCAAGTGTTCTCTGCATTCAAGCTATATCAAGCATACACACTTGAAGACTGCAAGCTGCTGATTATATCATCCTAATCAAGCTGCTGCAACTGAATCATTTACTTGATTCAATCTTTATTTTATAAAGAACCTGCTGAAGACAGTGAATCACAGTTGTGTGAAAGACTGTTGTTTGTGGTGGAGCTGGTGAAGAGGCAATCCTACCCTTCAAGGACCAGTGGAAGACTCAGGAGCAGCAATTCTACATGTTCCCAGTTTTCAGTTTGTGAAGCCATGGTTATTGGTGAAGGACAAGCAACCTTAGGAATCTTTGTAACTGCAACATCAAAGATCTCTAGTGAATTACCTCCAACATCACAAGAGAAGAGTGGACTGACAGGATTACACCACCTGGAACCACTAGAAAATCTGCCTATTTACTTTCAACATTTACATTCTGCACTTAGATTATTTTACACATCAACCTACTGAATCTAGCAACTGAAATCACACACATACACTACTGGTATCTAATACTTAGTATCATATTTAACAACAAGTATTAAGGCTTAATTTTGATATAATTCTGCTGCACAAATTCAGCAATCTTGACTATCAGTAGACTGCTGTTTATCAGCAGGCTACTGAGGTATCAGCAGACTACTGAAGTATCAGCAGGCTGCTGAAGTTGCAGAATTTTTTAACTCCAAAGTTTTAAGTATTAAGTTTATTCACCCCCCCTCTAAACTTAACCAAAGCCTTTTCAAGGGACCAACAGAGTTCACTCAAAATAGTGGTTGACAACCTTTTGTATATAATTATAGTAGAGTTTACTGAAAACGGGGGTTTACAACTTTTTGTATACAATTATAATAGATTTTACTCAAAACGGGGGTTTACAACTTTTTGTAAATAATTGTATAATGGAGTTTTCTCAAATGGGGGTTTACAACTTTTTGTATATTATTGTATTAGAGTTTACTCAAAACGGGGGTTTAAAACTTTTTGTTTATAATTGTATAGTAGAATTTACTCCAAATGGGGTTTTACAACTTTATTATTGTATTAGAATTTACTCAAAACAGGAGTTTACACCTTTTTGTATATAATTACAGTAGAGTTCATTCAAAACGGATGTATTTTCTAAATAATTGTATAGTAGAGTTTACTCAAAACGTGGATTTACAACTCTTTGTATATTATTGTATTAGAGTTTACTCAAAACAGGGGTTAACGACTTTTTGTATATAATTCTAGTAGAGTTCACTCAAAACGGGGGTTTACAACTTTTTGTATATTATTGTATTAGAGTTTACTCAAAACATGGGTTTACAATTTTTTGTATATAATTATAGTAGAGTTTACTCAAAACGGGGGTTTACAACTTTTTTATATTATTGTATTAGAGTATACTCAAAACGAGGGTTTACAACTTTTTGTATATAATTGTATAGTACAGTTTACTCAAAACGGGGGTTTACAACTTTTTGAATATAATTATAGTAGAGTTCAATCAAAATGGAGGTTACAACTTTTTTTATATAATTAAAATAGAGTTACTCAAAACGGGGGTTTATAATTTTTTGTAAATAATTGTATTGTAGAGTTTACTCAAAACGGGGGTTTACAACTTTTTGTATATAATTGTATAGTAGATTTTACTCAAAACGGGCATTTACAACTTTTTATACAATAAAACGGGGGTTTACAACTTTTTGTATATAATTGTATAGTAGAGTTTACTCAAAACGGGTGTTTACAACTTTTTGTATATTATTGTATTAGAGTTTACTCAAAATTGGAGTTTACAACTTTTTGTATATAATTATAGTAGATCACTCAAAACGGATGTATTTTCTAAATAATTATATAGTAGAGTTTACTCAAAACGGGGATTTACAACTCTTTGTATATTATTGTATTAGAATTTAGTCAAAATGGGGGTTTACTCAAAATAGGTGTTTACAACATTTTGTAAATAATTGTATAGTAGAGTTACTCAAAACGGGGGTTTGCAACTTTTTGTATATAATTGTATAGTATAGTTTACTCAAAACGGGGGTTTACAACTTTTTGAATATAATTATAGTAGAGTTCAATCAAAACGGAGTTTACAACTTTTTGTATATAATTAAAATAGAGTTTACTCAAAACGGGGGTTTACAACTTTTTGTATATAATTGTATAGTAGATTTTACTCAAAACGGGCATTTACAACTTTTTATACAATAAAACGGGGGTTTACAACTTTTGTATATAATTATATAGTAGATTTTACTCAAAACGGGCATTTACAACTTTTCATACAATAAAACGGGGGTTTACAACTTTTTGTATCTAATTGTATAGTAGAGTTTACTCAAAACGGGTGTTTACAACTTTTTGTATATTATTGTATTAGAGTTTACTCAAAATAGGAGTTTACAACTTTTTGTATATAATTATAGTAGAGTTCACTCAAAACGGATGTATTTTCTAAATAATTATATAGTAGAGTTTACTCAAAACGAGGATTTACAACTCTTTGTATATTATTGTATTAGAATTTAGTCAAAACGGGGGTTTACTCAAAACAGGTGTTTACAACATTTTGTAAATAATTGTATAGTAGAGTTACTCAAAACGGGGGTTTACAACTTTTTGTATATAATTGTATAGTAGAGTTTACTCAAAACAGGGGTTTACAACTTTTTTGTATATTATTGTATTAGAGTTGACTCAAAATGGGGGTTTACAACTTTTTGTATATAATTGCATAGTAAAGTTCACTCAAAACAGGGGTTTACAACGTTTTGTATATTATTGTATTCGAGTTTACTCAAAACGGGGTTTAGAAGTTTTTGTATATAATTGTATTGTAGAGTTTACTCAAAACGGGGGTTTACAACTTTTTGTATATAATTGTATAGTAGAGTTTACTCAAAACGGGGGTTTACAACTTTTTTGTATATTATTGTATTAGAGTTCGCTCGAAACGGGGTTTACAACTTTTTGTATACAATTATAGTTGAGTTCACTCAAAAAGGAGGTTTACAACTTTTTGTATATAATTATAGTAGAGTTTACTATAAACGGGGGTTTACAACTTTTTGTAAATACTTGTATAGTAGAGTTTACTCAAAACGGGTGTTTACAACTTTTTGTATATTATTGTATTAGAGTTTACTCAAAACGGGAGTTTACAACTTTTTGTATAAAATTGTATGGTAGAGTTTACTCAAAATAGGGGTTCACAACTTTTTGTATATTATTGTATTAGAGTTTACTCAAAACGGGGGTTTACAAGTTTTTGTATATAATTATAGTAGATTTCACTCAAAATGGAGGTATTTTCTAAATAATTGTATAGTAGATTTTACTCAAACCGGGGATTTACAACTTTTTGTATATTATTGTATTAGAGTTTACTCAAAACAGGGGTTAACAACTTTTTGTTTATAATTATAGTAGAGTTCACTCAAAACGGAGGTTTACAACTTTTTGTATATAATTATAGTACAGTTTACTCAAAACGGGTGTTTACAACTTTTTTAAATAATTGTATATTAGATTTTACTCAAAACGGGGGTTTAAAACGTTTTGTATATTATTGTATTTGAGTTTACTCAAAACGGGGGCTTACAACTTTTTGTATATAATTGTATAATAGATTTTACCCAAAACGGGGGTTTACAACTTTTTAAACAATAAAACTGGGGTTTACAACTTTTTCTATATAATTGTATAGTAGATTTTACTCCAAATGGGTGTTTACAACTTTTTGTATATTATTGTATTAGAGTTTACTCAAAACGGGGGTTTACAAGTTTTTGTATATAATTATAGTAGAGTTCACTCAAAATGGAGGTATTTTCTAAATAATTGTATAGTACATTTTACTCAAACCGGGGATTTAAAACTTTTTGTATATTATTGTATTAGAATTTACTCAAAACAGGGGTTAACAACTTTTTGTTTATAATTATAGTAGAGTTCACTCAAAACGGAGGTTTACAACTTTTTGTATATAATTATAGTAAAGTTTACTCAAAACGGGTGTTTACAACTTTTTGTAAATAATTGTATATTAGATTTTACTCAAAATAGGGGTTTAAAACGTTTTGTATATTATTGTATTTGAGTTTACTCAAAACAGGGGCTTACAACTTTTTGTATATAATTGTATAATAGATTTTACCCAAAACGGGGGTTTACAACTTTTTATACAATAAAACTGGGGTTTACAACTTTTTGTATATAATTGTATAGTAGATTTTACTCAAAATGGGTGTTTACAACTTTTTGTATATTATTGTATTAGAGTTTACTCAAAACGGGGGTTTACAACTTTTTGTATATAATTGTAGAGTTTACTCAAAATGGGGGTTTACAACTTTTTGTATATTATTGTATTACAGTTTACTCAAAATAGGAGTTTACAACTTTTTGTATATAATTATAGTAGAGTTCACTCAAAACGGATGTATTTTCTAAATAATTGTATAGTAGAGTTTACTCAAAACGGGGATTTACAACTCTCTGTATATTATTGTATTAGAATTTAGTCAAAACGGGGGTTAACAACTTTTTGTATATAATTCTAGTAGAGTTCACTCAAAAAGGGGGTTTACAACTTTTTGTATATTATTGTATTAGAGTTTACTCAAAACGGGGGATTACAACTTTTTTGTATATAATTCTAGTAGAGTTTACTCAAAACGGGGGATTACAACTTTTTGTATATTATTGTATTAGAGTTTATTCAAAACGGGGGTTTACAACTTGTTGTATATAATTATAGTAGAGTTCACTCAAAACGGAGATTTACAACTCTCTGTATATTATTGTATTGGAATTTAGTCAAAACGGGGGTTTACAACTTTTTGTATATAATTCTAGTAGAGTTCACTCAAAAAGGGGGTTTACAACTTTTTATATATTATTGTATTAGAGTTTACTCAAAATGGGGGTCTACAACTTTTTTGTATATAATTCTAGTAGAGTTTACTCAAAACGGGGGATTACAACTTTTTGTATATTATTGTATTAGAGTTTATTCAAAACGGGGGTTTACAACTTGTTGTATATAATTGTATAGTAGAGGTTACTCAAAATGGGGGCTTACCACTTTTTGTATATTATTATATTAGGGTTTACTCAAAACGGGGGTTTACCACTTTTTGTATATAATTCTAGTGGAGTTCACTCAAAATGGAGGTATTTTCTAAATAATTGTATAGTAGAGTTTACTCAAAACGGGGATTACAACTTTTTGTATATTATTGTATTAGAGTTTACTCAAAATGGGGGTTAACAACTTTTTGTATATAATTATAGTAGGGTTTTCACTCAAAACGGAGTTTTGCAACTTTTTGTAAATAATTATAGTAGAGTTTACTCAAAACGGGTGTTTACAACTTTTTGTAAATAATTGTATAGTAGAGTTTACTCAAAACGGGGGTTTACAACTTTTTATATATTATTGTAATAGAGTTTACTCAAAACGGGGGTTTACAAATTTGTGTATATAATTGTATAGTAGAGTTTACTCAAAACAGTGGTTTACAACTTTTTGTATATAATTGTATAGTAGAGTCTACTCAAAACGGGGGTTTACAACTTTTTGAATATTATTATAGTCGAGTTTACTCAAAATGGGGGTTTACAACTTTTTGTATATTATTATATTAGAGTTTACTCGAAAAGGGGGTTTACAACTTTTTGTATATAATTGTATAGTAGAGTTTACTCAAAACGGGGGTTTACAACTTTTTGTAGATAATATAGTAGAGTTCACTCAAAACAGAAGTTTACAACTTTTAGTATATTATTATTATAGAGTTTACTCAAAACGGGGGTTTACAACTTTTTGTAAATAATTGTATAGTAGAGTTTACTCAAAACGGGGGTTTACAACTCTTTGTATATTATTGTATTAGAGTTTACTCAAAACGAGGGTTTACAACTTTTTGTATATAATTGAATAGTAGAGTTTACTCAAAATGGGGGTTTACAACTTTTTGTATATTATTGTATTAAAGTTTACTCAAAACGGAAGTTTACAACTTTTTGTATATAATTATAGTAGAGTTCACTGAAAACGGAGGTATTTTCTAAATAATTGTATAGTAGAGTTTACTCAAAACGGGGATTTACAACTCTTTCTATATTATTGTATTAGAGTTTGCTCCAAACGGGGGTTAACACCTTTTTGTATATAATTATTTAGAGTTCACTCAAAATGGAGGTTTACAACTTTTTGTATATAATTATTGTAGAGTTTACTCAAAACGGGGGTTTACAACTTTTTGTAAATAATTGTATAGTCAAGTTTACTCAAAACAGGGGTTTACAACTTTTTGTTTATTATATTATTAGAATTTACTCAAAACGGGGGTTTACAAATTTTTGTATATAATTGTATAGTAGAGTTTACTCAAAACGGGGGTTTACAACTTCTTGTACAGTAAAACGGTGGTTTACAACTTTTTGTACATAATTGTATAGTAGAGTTTATTGAAAATTGGGGTTTACAACTTTTTGTATATTATTGTATTAGAGTTTACTCAAAACGGGGGTTTACAACTTTTTGTATATAATTACAGTAGAGTTTACTCAAAACGGGGGTTTTCAACTTTTTGTATTTTATTGTATTAGAGTTTACTCAAAATGGGGGTTTACAACTTTTTGTAAATAATTGTATTGTAGAGTTTACTCAAAACGGGGGTTTACAACTTTTTGTATATAATTGTATATTAGAGTTTATTCAAGACGGGGGTTTTCTAACTTTTTGTATATTATTGTATTAGAGTTTACTCGGAACGTGGTTTAACAACTTTTTGTATATAATTATAGTAGAGTTCACTCAAAACGGAGGTTCACAACTTTTTTGTATATAGTTATAGTAGAGCTTACTCAAAACGGGGGTTTACAACTTTTTGTTAATAATTGTATAGTAGAGTTTACTCAAAACGGGGGTGTACAACTTTTGGTATATTATTGTATTAGAGTTTACTTAAACGGTGGTTTACAACTTTTTGTATATATTTATAGAAGAGTTCACTCAAAACGGAGGTTTACAACTTTTTGTATATAATTAAAATAGAGTTTACTCAAAATGGGGGTTTACAACTTTTTGTAAATAATTGTATTATAGAGTTTACTCAAAACGGGGGTTTACAACTTTTTGTATATAATTGTATATTAGAGTTTATTCAAGACGGGGGTTTTCTAACTTTTTCTATATTATTGTATTAGAGTTTACTCAGAACGTGGGTTAACAACTTTTTGTATATAATTATAGTAGAGTTCACTCAAAACGGAGGTTCACAACTTTTTGTACATAATTATAGTAGAGTTTACTCAAAACGGGGGTTTACAACTTTTTGTTAATAATTGTAGAGTAGAGTTTACTCAAAACGGGGGTGTACAACTTTTGGTATATTATTGTATTAGAGTTTACTCAAACGGAGGTTTACAACTTTTTGTATATAATTGTATAGTAGTGTTTACTCAAAACAGGGGTTTACAATTTTTTTACAATAAAATGGGGTTTACAAATTTTTGTATATAATTGTATAGTAGAGTTTACTGAAAAAGGGGGTTTACAACTTTTTGTATATTATTGTATTAGAGTTTACTCAAAACGGGGGTTTACAACTTTTTGTATATAATTACAGTAGAGTTTACTCAAAACGGGGGTTTACAACTTTTTGTATTTTATTGTATTAGAGTTTACTCAAAACGGGGGTTTACAACTTTTTGTACATAATTGTATAATAGAGTTTACTCAAAACGGGTGTTTACAACTTTTTGTATATAATTATATAAGAGTTCACTCAACACGGAGGTTTACAACTTTTTGTATATAATTAAAATAGAGTTTGCTCAAAATGGGGGTTTACAACTTTTTGTAAATAATTGTATTGTAGAGTTTACTCAAAACGGGGGTTTACAACTTTTTGTATATAATTGTATATTAGAGTTTATTCAAGATGGGGGTTTTCTAACTTTTTGTATATTATTGTATTAGAGTTTACTCACAACGTGGGTTAACAACTTTTTGTATATAATTATAGTAGAGTTCACTCAAAACGGAGGTTCACAACTTTTTGTATATAATTATAGTAGAGTTTACTCAAAACGGGGGTTTACAACTTTTTGTTAATAATTGTATAGTATAGTTTACTCAAAACGGGGGTGTACAACATTTGGTATATTATTGTATTAGAGTTTACTCAAACGGAGGTTTACAACTTTTTGTATATAATTATAGAAGAGTTCACTCAAAACGGAGGTTTACAACTTTTTGTATATAATTAAAATAGAGTTTACTCAAAATGGGGGTTACAACTTTTTGTAAATAATTTTATTGTAGAGTTACTCAAAATGGGGGTGTACAACTTTTGGTATATTATTGTATTAGAGTTTACTCAAACGGAGGTTTACAACTTTTTGTATATAATTGTATAGTAGTGTTTACTCAAAACGGGGGTTTACAATTTTTTTTACAATAAAATGGGGTTTACAACTTTTTGTATATAATTGTATAGTAGAGGTTACTCAAAATAGGGGTTTACAACTTTTTGTATAATATTGTATTAGAGTTCACTCAAAATAGGGGTTTACAACTTTTGTATATAATTATAGTAGAGTTCACTCAAAACGGAGGTCTACAACTTTTAGTATATAATTAAAATAGAGTTTACTCAAAACAGGGGTTTACAACTTTTTGTAAATAATTGTATTGTAGAGTTTACTCAAAACGGGGGTTTACAACTTTTTGTACATAATTGTATAATAGAGTTTACTCAAAATGGGGGTTTACAACTTTTTGTTTATTATTGTATTAGAGTTTACTCAAAACGGGGGTTTACAACTTTTTGTATATAATTATAGTAGAGTTCACTCAAAACTGAGATTTACAACTTTTTTTATAAAATTATAGTAGAGTTTACTTAATACGGGGGTTTACAAATTTTTGTATATAATTGTATAGTATAATTTACTCAAAACGGGGGTTTACAACTTTTTGTATATTATTGTATTAGAGTTTACTCAAAACGGGGGTTAACAACTTTTTGTATATAATTATAGTAGAGTTCACTCAAAACGGAGGTTTACAACTTTTTGTATATAATTATAGTATAGTTTACTCAAAACGGGTGTTTACAACTTTTTTTACAATAAAACGGGGGTTTACAAGTTTTTGTATATTATTGTATTAGAGTTTACTCAAAACGGGGGTTTACAACTTATTGTATATTATTGTATTATAGTTTACTCAAAACGGGGGTTTACGACTTTTTGTATATAATTGTATAGTAGAGTTTACTCAAGACGGGGGTTTACGACTTTTTGTATATAATTGTATAGTAGAGTTTACTCAAGACGGGGGTTTACAACTTTTTCTATATAATTAAAATAGAGTTTACTCAAAACGGGGGTTTACAACTTTTTGTAAATAATTGTATTGTAGAGTTTAATCAAAACGGGGGTTTACAACTTTTTGTATATTATTGTATTAGAGTTTACTCAAATCAGGGGTTTACTACTTTTTGTATATAATTGTATAGTATAGTTTACTCAAAACGGGGGTTTACAACTATTTGTATATAATTGTATAGTAGAGTTTACTCAAAACGGGGGTTTACAACTTTTGGTATATTATTGTATTAGAGTTCACACGAAATGGGGGTTTACAATTTTGTATATAATTATAGTAGAGTTCACTTAAAACGGAGGTATACAACTTTTTGTACATAATTATAGTAGAGTTCACTCAAAACGGAGGTTTACAACTTTTTGCATATAATTATAGTAGAGTTTACTCAAAACGGGGGTTTACAATTTTTTGTATATTATTGTATTAGAGTTTACTCAAAATGGGGGTGAACAACTTTTTGTGTATAATTATAGTTGAGTTCACTCAAAACCGAGATAAATTATATCAATTAATCTCACTATTAAACTGTGACTGAATTGATAAAATATTTCTGTCACGATTTCTAAAAAAGCGAGACAAATCATATATATCAATCTCACATCTAAAACAGTGACATAATTGATATTATCACAGTTATTGAAAAAACGAGATAAATTATACCAAACTATCACACTTTTAATCTGTGACTAAATTGGTATGATATTTTTGTCACGGTTATTGAGAAAGCGAGATAAATTATATCAATTACTCTCATTTTTAAACTGTGACTGAATTCATGATATTTTTGTCACAATTATAGAAAATGTGAGACAAATTATTTCCACTAATAAGAAAAGAGACATAGATCACATTTATCTAAAGATAAGGATCACACTTTTAAAAGAACTGAGACAAGTAAAATGTATATATATCACACTTAAATTTTTTATCACGGTTATTAGGTGTGAAAAAAAAGAATGATCACACTTTTTAGGTGTGATTGAAATAATAATAGATCTCGGCTTTTAAGTGTGATAACAACTACTAAAATAGATCACAGTTTTTAAATGTGTTGAAATTATAATCGATCTCGGTTTTTATGTGTGATAACAAATAAAATAAATCACAGTTTTTAAATGTGTTGAATTATAATAGATCTCGGTTTTTAAGTGTGACAACAACTAAAATAGATCATAGTTTTTATTATCACGGTTTTTAAGAAAACTGAGACAAGAACATCAATCAATCACGGTTTTTAACTGTGATTAAAAAAATATGATATTTTATAATCATATCTTAGATTAGTGTGGTTGAAAATGATAATATAGTGGGCATCAGCCCAGTGGTAATTAGTGTGGTTCCTTAATCCAGAGTATCCGGGTTCGAGTCCCAGTGGCAACAAAAGATATGTGTGTGTTTATTTCGCTTTCGAAAAAAAAGAATGATCACACTTTTTTAGGTGTGATTGAAATTATAATATATCTCGGTTTTTAAGAGTGATAACAATTACTAAAATAGATCACAGTTTTTAAATGTGTTGAAATTATAATAGATCTCGGTTTTTAAGTGTGATAACAACTATAATAGATCACGGTTTTTAAATGTGTTGAAATTATAATAGATCTCGGTTTTTATGTGTGATAACAACTATAATAGATCACGGTTTTTAAGTGTGATAACAACTAAAATAGATCACAGTTTTTAAATGTGTTGAAATTATAGTAGATCTCGGTTTTTAAGTGTGATAACAACTAAAATATATCACGATTTTTATTATCACGGTTTTTAGGAAAAATGAGACAAAAAATCAATCAATCACAGTTTTTGACTGTGATTAAAATAATATGGCATTTTATAATGAGATTTTAGTTTAGTGTGGTCGAAAATTAGAAGAAAGAAAACATCGGTCTAGTGGTAGTAAGTGTGGCTCGTTAATCCGGAGTATCCGAGTTCGAGTCCCAACAAAGACAAAAAATATGTGTGCTTATATATTGTTTTTGAAAAAAAAGCACTTTTATTGGTGTGATTGAAATTATAATAGATCACGGTTTTTAAGTGTGATAACAACTAAAATAGATCACAGTTTTTAAATGTATTTTAATTGTAATAGATCTCGGTTTTTAAGTGTGATAACAACTATAATAGATCACGGTTTTTAACTATGATAACTAATATAATAGATCACAGTTTTTAAATGTGATGAAATTATAATAGATTACGGTTTTTAAGTGTGATGAAATTATAATAGATTACGGTTTTTAAGTGTGATACCAACTATAATAGATCACGGGTTTTAAGTGTGATAATTATTATAATAGATCACAGTTTGTAACTGTGATTGAGTTAAAGTACTTTATGTCACACCTCAATATGCCACACTTTGGAAGCCGTGACTAATGTAAATATATCACATTTAAAAACCGTGATCTTTATGTTTTTTTGTAGTAGTGAACTCACACAACTCTTTTCCAAGTGAAGAATAAAATATTTTTTATATTGATAACAATTTGATTTTCGAAGTAGAAATACAATGACTATTTATAGGAAAATAAGTACATGAATTCATTATAATAAGATGAAAATTTTATTCTAAATTAAATGCATATTGGCGCATCCAGAGAGCTTCATCCAGGTTCAATATATCTTCTTTATATTGTCCAGTTTTTGTCCCGCAGCTGCTTAAGCCATTTTGACCATTATAACTTATTCAAATGAAGATGACAACTTGATGAAAGTTGAAGATCAGGTTTTCTACAATGAAATGCACATGTGGATCATAAATTTTGGATAAGTAAAGCTCCTGATCCGATCCAATAAAGAAGACTGCTCACTAAGTTCAATGCACTTACAATAGGCGCCCAAACGACATCCATCTAGATTCAATGTACTTGGAATACTCAAAACTTGACTTCTTGGACTTCCATGCTAGCAAAAGTGTCGCCATATTATCATGAGCATTCAGCTAATATTTTTAATACGTAAATAAATAATAAGATATAATATTATGTAATTTAATTCCGATAGCCCGCAAGCATAAATGACGGACTTAATGACTTCAAAATCTTCTTCATTATTCGACTTGGATTCTTGCATTATTAAATGGACCAAATCACCCAAAGAGGTGAGCCTTATTTTGCGTTGGAGTCGAGTTTTGGAACCAACTTGAAATGTCATAGGATATTGAGTTGTAATCGGTTCCAGATTCATATCAGACCCTCTCGGTTGCAAAGAATTCATCCTCGAATCAATAGGATGTCATAAAATTGAGCAATATTACCAACAGAAGATGAACATAGACAAAAGATCACCAAACGAACACCGGGATCAAATATGAGTCGAACAGATAAATTCACATTAACTGCACATTGTGTTGTGGAGTCATGCCCCAAAAACATTTCAGTATAGTACTGAGAATTCGAGTTGATAAACTTGTGGATCACTGCCCGTAAAGGAGAAAAATAATAAATCTGAGGACAAATTGTAGTCGGACACGCATCAATTATCGCCGAAAATGGATTAGAATAATTATGCTCTGGTTTTCCATTAACGTGATCAAGCTCAAGAACTACCGTTGTCAACAAGCTGTCCTCCGTTGGGTAATCCCCATGGACCTGGGAAGAAGAGTAAACAAAACTGACACAATAATTGAGTAATATAACATCTTCTTTTTCCTCAACCAATATCAACTCCTTGCGTTCTTCCTCCACAATAGACGCTACAGACAACTCCACTATTGCATCAGCAACTTGAGAACCATTTGTAATGCTTTGCAACTTATCACAAGGAGCATGCAACTCCTCACGCTCAACATTACTCTGAACGTAACCTTCAACATTTGTCTTATCCATGTACACGATCTCGTCCACAACAATTGCCTCATCATAGTTAAGTACTTCTGCCACACTCTCATTTTCATCACTTTTAAACTCCTCATCATGAGGACTAATAACTTCTTCGATTTTCTCTTCAGCCATCTCTTGTGCTTTCTTCCGTTCAGCCCTCCATTTCGCTTTATTCTCTTCAAGAAATTTATTTATCTTTTCCTCCCTCTCGACCTTAAAAATTCGTGACATTTCCTCCACAGTTCGAATAATATCATCCTTAAGACTTCTTTTAAATTGTTCATAATAAGCATCGTCATGATTCTTTGACTTTTTGTGCCTTACCATTTTAGCCTTTACCTTTCCCTTTCCCAACTTCCTCCGTACCCAAGATTCCTCAGAAAATAACATTGTGTATTTAAAAAAAATTTCTTGGGATTCAAACAGAGAGTTGGGGTGCTATTTTGAATATGTTAGGCTTCGAATTTTGAGATACGGTCAAGAGAGAAAATGTAGATAAATGGATGATTTAGATGTGATAAAAATTTCAGGTCGTTTTGAGATGTATAGGTTGGCCAATCAATCGGATTTCTGTGACTGGTGCAATCTGTCAGAAAAATTTCCAGAATTACAACAGTGACTTACGTCGCAGATTGTGGCCAAACGGTTGAGAATCTGGAAAAGCTCAAAGAATGCAAGTTGTAGAACACGGAATTTTATATGAGATCACCAAATTTGAAGAGTTTTGGATGGGAAAAACGTAGTCGAAACAGAGCTGGAATACAAACTGTCACTGCAGATTGTTTTTTTTTTTTTTTAAGATAAAAGAAATAAAAGGGATATAATACTGTAACGCCCCGCTCCCGGATACCGAGCCCTTATCCGGAAGAGAAACGTTCGGCGCGTATAGCATTAAATAAATCTAATATTATACGCAAGCCTCTACGTCGTCGTATCAAAATAAAAGCAAACGGAAGCTAAAAAGACTCGGGTAAAAACATAAAAGCTACTATGAATAGAAATTAACCATACTAAAGATGGATAGACAAATTACAACGACGAATAATCCAAATACTTATACAATACGAGGTCTTAAGAGTACAAGTACAACAAATCTAAGTAAAAGAATACAACTAGTCTAGTACAACCTCTACAAGAAAGAATTAGAAGCTCCATCAAGACTCCAAGTCTTCAAAACTCATCATCAACACTTGATCTACCTGTTCGTCTTCTCACCCCACAATGCATACAAACATAAAATGCAAAGGAGGTAAGTACAAAGTACTCAGTAAAAGTGAGAAGCTATGACAACAATTATAATTTATAAAGAAAAGATATTTTAATCGATTAGTTATTTATGTGTGACCGACTCAATCTAGGGCTCATTTCATGTCCATCAACATGAATTGACTAAACGTTTCTAACTTAGCTTATCTTTGTTACATCATGAATAACAAGGGCACTACGCCTAGTAATAGGATGTACTAGGACAACTGGGTGCAACCTACTTAGAGACACGCTCTAGCAGCCCCGGGAATATCTGAGTCCCGATAGTGTGATGACCGGCAGAGTGCACCAGACGCTTTATCTGGCCAATTGATTGACCGGCGTGGGTACAGTCTACTTTGTCTGGTCAGAGAACACATCGCGATATTGTACTATGCCTTACCAAGCATTGCATGATGTTTAAGATTTTAAACTAACACATACGTTCGATTAGATGTTTAACTAGCCACCTAAGTGTTTTCACATAAGCTCCCTCACATCTCCTACTCTCGTACTTAGACCCCTAGACACGGACATGTCCTAGCAATTACACAGACATCGATAAACTCTAGTTTATCGAAGCACAAGGCAAATCCGAAGCTTTCGACGGTCCCACCTTTCTTCTTTTTAGGGAATCCATGTGGTGCCGGAACTAAACGCATCAAAAGCTAATTCAGAGCTTTGTCACATTTATACAATATTAACATTTCATGTTTGAAGGTTTAAAAAGATCAAAACATGCTTATAACACTAAAACGATAAAAACAGTAAAAGGAATGAAAAACAGTTCAGACGCCCGTTTGGAAGCCTGGACGCCCGTCTACTTAAAACCGCTACATCCTGAATCAAAATTAACACCTCAGACGCCCGTCTAGAAAATCCAGACGCCCGTCTGAAATGAAACCAAGGCAGACGCCCGTCCACATGGAGCAGACGCCCGTCTGACCTGGGTTTCGACTAGAACCCTAAAATCTTCGTCTTGCGATTTCTAAATCGTTTCTAACCCAATTATCAGCAAAATAAGCACAGTAAAGCCTAGAAAACCATATCTACGCATACCATATCATCCATAGTCATTGATCAATCCAAAGGCTCATCTTTCTAACATCAAAACACCTCTAAGTTTAATCTAAACCCTATAAACGATAATTGAAATCATAGGAAGAGCCTCTTACCTTAAATGCCTGCAAAACCGACAGAAAAACACCGAGCAACTGCAACAATTGTTGATCCTCAACCCCAAAACCTATGCGATCAACAAGAAACCCTAAAATCCTATTTCTTTGCAGAAAAACGAAACTGAAAAAGCCTGCAAAACTGAAGATTACCTGGATTAACTGCTGTGAAACTATTTTTAGAACAATCTACGTTCCAAGACGATCGTTTCGACTACTCATGGCTGCGAAACAGAGCTACGGATTAAAAGATACGAATTTTTCAAGAATCGAACTCTACGAATACGAAAAACTAAGGCTAAACTGAAAACTTACGAAATTGAGAGATGTTATTTTCGAAAGTTGCGTCTCCTCGCACTGATCACTTTTCTCTCCTGCGGCATCTTGAACAGATGAACGGATTGATCACACGGTTGATGCCTACAATTTCGCTTTCTCTCCGCGTCTGTCTTCTCTGATGCGCTGTTACTCTTTTATTTTTTGTCAAAATATGCGTGTGAAATAATGAGGGAATAATTGAGATTATCTCTATTTATAGCCAATAATTAAATCCGTTATAATTAATTGCTAAATCCTTTTAATTAAATCCATTTTAATCAAATAAATAGGATAAATAACAATTAGGTTATAGTAAATACGCCCAAATGACTATTTTACCCTTTTATGAAAAGTCGGGATGTTACATTCCTTCCCCCTTAAGAGGAGTTTCTTCCTCGAAACTCGAATGTAACCGAGAGGTACTTGAACTCTGGACTTTGCCAAGCGTTTCGTCTTCTAGCTCTTACAGTTTTCTTCTTCTTCTTCTCAACTCTTTTGCTTGTCTTGAGCCAACTTGAGGTTGCGACGATCCACTTCGATCTTCTCGTTGACTTGCTGTATCAAATCTGGTCTCGTATTCTGTTGTAGCTCCACTTCATCCAAGAAACTCGTGTTCTTCTGTCTCTATCTTCATGAAAGATCATCAGCAGTACTGTTCCAACTCTTGTACTACTTGATTGCTCCAATGTGAACTTCAATTGCCATCTCGTGGTTTTCATTCTTCATTATCCTTCCAAATCTTCTGCATTCAGACACCAAGCTGATTCCGATGCCAACGGTTGCAATCTTCATCTAACTCATGACCAATGGCTGGTTGGGCTCCAACCACTCACTTGTAACCGGAGACAACTGGATCTTTGTCTTGTTTCTTCACGAACTTATCAACTGCCTCGAATCTTGCAATCATCGGTTTACCACTCTTTGCTTGCTCTTGCTGACCTATGTCCGGAGTGCTTGAGCTTCCCAACTGACTCACAGCATCCTGGCATATTTGACTTCCCTCGATCTCAACTACCATCATGGCACCACGAGCTTGCTAAAGAACTACAAGGATCCTAGCTGAAGGACTTCTAAGAATCCTTAGGGATGGAGAACATGCATCCGCCATCCTTTCGCTCTGACGGTCTGATCCAATCCTCGTGCCAATTAGGGTAAGCTTGGAAAATAAATTAAAAGAAATGAACAGTGACTAGTTGAGTACCAGGGTGGTATGTCAACTAGGTAGCCTAATGAAGTGTACAATGCACTTGAAATAAGAAAGGTTGTTTGGGTTACAAGTATAACAAGATGATTCTATGTTGGGGAAAACTTGAAGTTGGTTCCAAAATAAAGGATGAGGCACTGTATCATAATACACAAGGTAACCATCAAAAGGAACACAAAGAACACCTTGCAGATGAAGTTCTTTTGAGAGAGTGGAATTCTTCAAGATATGGCGGTCTGCAAAAACTCAGAGGCAACTGAAAAGGATGGTAATGAGCTTTCATATAAGCCTTTAGAAAGTGGAGACGTTAAAGGAAACATCACACAACAGAAGAACAAGAATCTCAACATGAAGGAGTAATGGAGATAAAACAAGTACACCAAAAGGTTTCATAATAAAATAGACACTTGACAAGAAGTGTCCAAGTTTGCAGTAGTCAAAGAGATGTTATTTCAAGATTTAAAAGAAGTAGAAATTTCCCTCAAGAAATTGTAAGGGAATACCAAGAGTTTGAATAAGTAATCTGCAAACAAGATTTTTGAATGAAGAGGAAACGACACTTAAGAACTGTCGGATAAGGTTTGATTTCAAAGAATTAATTCAAACTTTCAAAGGAAGTATAAACGATATTTGACGATTCAAATCAACAGTTCAAGGTTGCACTACTCGAGAAGGATAGTATACTACAAAAGAATAAATGCTCGAGGTTATTCCTCATGTGGGAATGATAAGGTTAAAAGAAAAGAAAGAAATAGACTTTCAACCGGTTTAACAAAATTGGAATAGAAACGCCAAACAAAAGATGGAAAGTCAAAATGTGTATATGGCGGTTCATGGCTCTAAATGGCCTGAAAAGAGTTAAAACTGAAGGGTACAAGGTACAATAATCTGAAATGGAGATCAGAAGTTTAGGAACTCAAAAGTCGGTTGGCTAGTTAGGTTCATAAGGCATCTTGAAAAATTCTGCCTTCTGCTTAAAACTAGTTTAGCATAGTTTGCTAGAAGGTTAAAGATAGGTAACTGAAAAGGAATGTCATGGTAGACTTAAAATTCATCTGGTAAGAAGATGAGATGCATACTTTGAAAGAGCAAGTAGCATCACCAAAATCAATATTACCCTTAGAAGGGAAGCTGAGAATAAACACAAGTAAGAAAAATATTCTGACCTCAGAAGGCATAGTAAAACTTGAACTTGAAATGAATGGAGTGCAACCATGTAGAATTTTTGAACAAAACTTGTCTCTTGATTTGAAAAGTAAGAAGGTAAGAACTTGTTCAAAAGAAAGGCTTACAGAGACATAATTCTGAAGTAATTAATGATAACAAGCAGAGAGGATTTGTTGAGTTTAAAGATCTCAAGTGAGGGATTACATGAGAAATAAATTACCAGAAAAGGTATAATTACAAAAGGCATAACAAGGGTCTGAACAACAAACATGGCATGCTTGAGGATAGCATATTGGTTCTTGTTTACAACTGCAAAAGAACTATAATGTTAGTTTTACAAACATCCAACTAAAAGGTTTAACTCATAAGGAGATAAGGCTTTGAGGAACTCCTAAAACATGACAATCATAACTTACTACCCTCTTAGCCCAAACTCTAAGTCAAAGAGGTGAAAATTTCTTTTAGGTTGATGTGTATGATATTTACTCTGGATCTGATATTATCATTTTTTACAGAACAAACGAAGAGGAATTTGAGCACGATCCAAAAAGAACAGAGTTAGATACTGGAGTTTTCTAGATGGTATAAAAATATTAAAATTTTTGGATGAAAATAACTTGGTCAAAAATAGTTATTTCTGACGATTGCACAAGCTGTTAGAATTTCCAGATTCATAAACACCAAGTTAAATTGCAAATCGAGATCAAACGAAGAAGTATCTGAACTTAATTCCAAAAGAAAAACTGTAGATAAAAGTCTTTTATACAACATATAAAAAATTCTGATCATTTGAAGGTGTTTAACCTGTTCAAAACAGAAGAAGAAGCGAAAGTGCTGCTGCAGATTTTCTGGACAGAGTGTCCGTCATAAACACGAACTTTCTGAAAAATCCGTAACTATTATCGAGTTGATGTAAAAATATAAATTGTAGATAAGACATAGATATATATCTTTGAAAAATCCCAGAATTTTTGGAAGGCTATAGGTCGGTCAAAATAATTCTTTTCATCTACTGCTGTAAGCTGTCAAAAAAAAACATTTCAGGACTTCATCCACTGTTGTGTGTTGCAGATTGTGCTCAAACCAAAACGAATGTTCACTTGGTTCAAAAACAAAAATTATAGTACAGGATGTTTTCTACAACATATCAAAAATCCAAGTCATTTGGAAGTGTTTAGCTTATTCAAAACAGAATGATAAGTAAGAGTACCGCTGCAGAATTTTCCGAACAGAGTACCCCTCCTTGTTAAACAATTTGTGAACAATGCATATTGAAAACTAAATTGATGTAAAGAGAGAAATTGTAGATAAGACAACTTTCTATGTGACTGAAAATTTACAAATTTTTTTTTTTTGGAGTAGGGAAAGTCTATCTTATCTTAAAGGGAAAACACGAGAACAAAAGTATTCACTCATGTTGGATAAAGCCAAACGCGAGGATGATGAAAAGTATGTGCCAAGGTAAGGGAACTTTAACACTATTAGTTGAAACGACTGAGGAGTAATTGGAAGGAATAGAATTACACATTGGGTTCGTGTAGAATCCGTCTCAAGCAAAGCAAAGGTCATAGAATGTTGACGAACTCAAACCAAGTGATGGTGAAAAGAGAAAGTGGAGGATTTGTAGAGTTGAATCAAATATCATTCTCTACAAAGTTAGGCCAAGAAAAAGTAAGCTTAAATATTCGTGTGTAGAGAAGATGAAGGCATTCGATTAGGGCAAGTAGGGAAAAGGAAATCAACCAAGAGGATCTCGACTTTAAGGTGTAGGCATAAAACTCCGATCCCAAAGCTTTACTTAAAGCGGTCTCACTTAACCCTATGTGACCAGTTACGGTTTGGAAACTTCAAAAGATGAAAGAGTTCCTACTAAAGATCCTAGAAGGAACAAAACCTAAGGTGATCACATAAAAGATGTGAACTGGGAACTCAACTTAACCTTCATCCAAGAAGACTTTTCACTTGGACCTAGTGAAGCTTAACCACGGTTTATGGAATCCTAGTCATACGGGGATTACCACCAAGCTCAAGTTATAAAAGGTATAAAGGAATCTTATCTTAGAGGAAAACAAGCCTAGGATAAAAAGGATGCTTCTCTCTGATACCAACTGTAACGCCCCGCTCCCGGATACCGAGCCCTTATCCGGAAGAGAAACGTTCGGCGCGTATAGCATTAAATAAATCTAATATTATACGCAAGCCTCTACGTCGTCGTATCAAAATAAAAGCAAACGGAAGCTAAAAAGACTCGGGTAAAAACATAAAAGCTACTATGAATAGAAATTAACCATACTAAAGATGGATAGACAAATTACAACGACGAATAATCCAAATACTTATACAATACGAGGTCTTAAGAGTACAAGTACAACAAATCTAAGTAAAAGAATACAACTAGTCTAGTACAACCTCTACAAGAAAGAATTAGAAGCTCCATCAAGACTCCAAGTCTTCAAAACTCATCATCAACACTTGATCTACCTGTTCGTCTTCTCACCCCACAATGCATACAAACATAAAATGCAAAGGAGGTAAGTACAAAGTACTCAGTAAAAGTGAGAAGCTATGACAACAATTATAATTTATAAAGAAAAGATATTTTAATCGATTAGTTATTTATGTGTGACCGACTCAATCTAGGGCTCATTTCATGTCCATCAACATGAATTGACTAAACGTTTCTAACTTAGCTTATCTTTGTTACATCATGAATAACAAGGGCACTACGCCTAGTAATAGGATGTACTAGGACAACTGGGTGCAACCTACTTAGAGACACGCTCTAGCAGCCCCGGGAATATCTGAGTCCCGATAGTGTGATGACCGGCAGAGTGCACCAGACGCTTTATCTCGCCAATCGATTGACCGGCGTGGGTACAGTCTACTTTGTCTGGTCAGAGAACACATCGCGATATTGTACTATGCCTTACCAAGCATTGCATGATGTTTAAGATTTTAAACTAACACATACGTTCGATTAGATGTTTAACTAGCCACCTAAGTGTTTTCACATAAGCTCCCTCACATCTCCTACTCTCGTACTTAGACCCCTAGACACGGACATGTCCTAGCAATTACACAGACATCGATAAACTCTAGTTTATCGAAGCACAAGGCAAATCCGAAGCTTTCGACGGTCCCACCTTTCTTCTTTTTAGGGAATCCATGTGGTGCCGGAACTAAACGCATCAAAAGCTAATTCAGAGCTTTGTCACATTTATACAATATTAACATTTCATGTTTGAAGGTTTAAAATGATCAAAACATGCTTATAACACTAAAACGATAAAAACAGTAAAAGGAATTAAAAACAGTTCAGACGCCCGTTTGGAAGCCTGGACGCCCGTCCACTTAAAACCGCTACATCCTGAATCAAAATTAACACCTCAGACGCCCGTCCAGAAAATCCAGACGCCCGTCTGAAATGCAACCAAGGCAGACGCCCGTCCACATGGAGCAGACGCCCGTCTGACATGGGTTTCGACTAGAACCCTAAAATCTTCGTCTTGCGATTTCTAAATCGTTTCTAACCCAATTATCAGCAAAATAAGCACAGTAAAGCCTAGAAAACCATATCTAAGCATACCATATCATCCATAGTCATTGATCAATCCAAAGGCTCATCTTTCTAACATCAAAACACCTCTAAGTTTAATCTAAACCCTATAAACGATAATTGAAATCATAGGAAGAGCCTCTTACCTTAAATGCCTGCAAAACCGACAGAAAAACACCGAGCAACTGCAACAATTGTTGATCCTCAACCCCAAAACCTATGCGATCAACAAGAAACCCTAAAATCCTATTTCTTTGCAGAAAAATGAAACTGAAAAAGCCTGCAAAACTGAAGATTACCTGGATTAACTGCTGTGAAACTATTTTTAGAACAATCTACGTTCCAAGACGATCGTTTCGACTACTCATGGCTGCGAAACAGAGCTACGGATTAAAAGATACGAATTTTTCAAGAATCGAACTCTACGAATACGAAAAACTAAGGCTAAACTGAAAACTTACGAAATTGAGAGATGTTATTTTCGAAAGTTGCGTCTCCTCGCACTGATCACTTTTCTCTCCTGCGGCATCTTGAACAGATGAACGGATTGATCACACGGTTGATGCCTACAATTTCGCTTTCTCTCCGCGTCTGTCTTCTCTGATGCGCCGTTACTCTTTTATTTTTTGTCAAAATATGCGTGTGAAATAATGAGGGAATAATTGAGATTATCTCTATTTATAGCCAATAATTAAATCCGTTATAATTAATTGCTAAATCCTTTTAATTAAATCCCTTTTAATCAAATAAATAGGATAAATAACAATTAGGTTATAGTAAATACGCCCAAATGACTATTTTACCCTTTTATGAAAAGTCGGGATGTTACAAATACAGTCAATCCGCCTTGATCTCTGATACCAACTGATGCAAATTAGACAGCTCTGATACCAACTGAAGTGAATCCGGCTGGAGGAAGGCTTCAAATCGAATAAATCTTAGGATCGTGGATTTGAAGGTATTTGGAAGGAGGTCCTTGACACAACCACAACCTGTGTGGAAGCACCTTGGATTAATAAGCTCCGCGACACAATCACAACTCGTGTGAAGGCACCTTGGAATAAACCTCAACACTTAGAAAACCTGTTTCTAAGCCCCTTGGTATATGGATAACCACAAGGATTTCTCAAGTCCTTGATAATCCGAGATTTGAATTCCCATTCCAGAGAAACTCACACAACACTTTTCCAAGTGAAGAATAAAATATTATTTATATTGATAACAATCTGATTTTCAAAGTACAAATACAAGGACTATTTATAGGAAAATAAGTACATGAATTCATAATAATAAGATGAAAATTTTATTCTAAGTTAAATGCATATTGGCGCATCCAAGGAGCTTCATCCATGTTCAATATATCTTCTTTATATTGTCAAGTTTTTGTCCAGCAGCTGTTTAGGCCATTTTGACCATTATAACTTATTCAAATGAAGATGACAACTTGACGAAAGTTGAAGATCATGTTTTCTACAATGAAATACACATATGGATCATAAATTTTGGATTAGTAAAGCTCCTGATCCGATCCAATAAAGAAGACTGCTCACTAAGTTCAATGCACTTAAAATAGGCGCCCAAAAGACATCCATCTAGATTCAATGTACTTGGAATACACAAAACTTGACTTATTGGACTTCCATGCTAGCAAAAGTGGCACCATATTATCATGAGCATTCAGCCAATATTTTTAATTTTTAAATTAATAATAAGATATAATAATATGTAATTTAATTCCGATAGTCCGCAAGCATAAATGGCGGACTTAATGACTTCAAAATCTTCTTCATGCTTCGACTTGGATTCTTGCATTATTAAATGGACCAAATCACCCAAAGAGGTGAGCCTTATTTTGCGTTGGAGTCGAGTTTTGGGACCAACTTGAAATGTCATAGGATCTTGAGTAGTAATCGGTTCCAGATTCATATCAGACCCACCCGGTTGTGAAGGATTCGTCCTCGAATCAATAGGATATCATAAAATCGAGCAATATTACCAACAAAACATGAACATAGACAAAAGATCACCAGACGAACACCGGGATCAAATATGAGTCGAACAGATAAATTCACATCAACTGCACATTGTGTTGTGGAGTCATGCCCCGAAAACATATCAGCATAGTAGTGAGAATTCGAGTTGATAAACTTGTGGATCACTGCCCGTAAAGGACCAAAATAATAAATCCGAGGACAAATTGTAGTCAGACACGCGTCAATTATCGCCGAAAATGGATCAGAATAATTATGCTCCGGTTTTCTATTAACGTGATCATGCTCAAGAACTACCGTTGTCAACAAGCTGTCCTCCGTTGGGTAATCCCCATGGACCTGGGAAGAAGAGTCAACAAAACTGACACAAGAATTGAGTAATATAACATCTTCTTTTTCCTCAACCAATATCAACTCGTTCCTCCTCCATAATAGACGCTACAGACAACTCCACTATTGCATCAGCAACTTGAGGACCATTTGTATCACTTTGCAACTTATCACAAGGAGCATGCAACTCCTCACGCTCAACATTACTCTCAACGTAACCTTCAACATTTGTCTTATCCATGTACACGATCTCGTCCACAACAATTGCCTCGTCATAGTTAAGTACTACTGCCATACTCTCGTTTTCATCATTTTTAAACTCCTCATCACGAGGACTAATAACTTCTTCGATTTTCTCTTCAGCCAACTCTTGTGCTTTCTTTTTTTCAGTCCTCCATTTCACTTTATTCTCTTCCAGAAATTTATTTATCATTTCCTCCCTCTCGACCTTAAAAATTCATGACATTTCCTCCACAGTTCGAATAATATCATCCTTAAGACTTCTTTTAAATTGTTCATAATAAGCATCGTCATGATTCTTTGACTTTTTGTGCCTTAGAATTTTAGCCTTTCCCTTTCCCAACTTCCTCCGTACCCAAGATTCCTCAGAAAATATAGTGTATTTAAAAAAAAGATCTTGGGATTCAAACAGAGAGTTGGGGTGCTGTTTTGAATACATTAGGCTTCGAATTTTGAGATGCGGTCAAGAGAGAAAATGTAGATAAATGGATTATTTAGATGTGATAAAAATTTCAAGTCATTTTGAGATGTATAGTTTGGCCAATCAATCGGATTTCTGTGACTGGTGCAATCTGTCAGAAAAATTTCCAGAATTACAACAGTGACTTGCGTCGCAGATTTTGGCCAAACAGTTGAGTATCTGGGAAAACTCGAAGAATGAAAGTTTACAGAACACGGAATTTTATATGAGATCACCAAATTTGAAGAGTTTTGGATAGGAAAAACATAGTCAAAACAGAGCTGGAATACAAACTGTCACTGCAGATTGTTTTTTTTTGTAAGATAAAAGAAATAAAAGGGATATAATACAGTCGATCCGACTTGATCTCTGATACCAACTTATGCGAATTAGACTGCTCTGATACCAACTGAAGTGAAACTGGCCGGAGGAAGGCTTGAAATCGAATAAATCTTAGGATCGTGGATTTGAAGGTATTTGGAAGGAGGTCCTTGACACAGCCACAACCAATGCGGAAGCACCTTGGATTAATAAGCTCCACGACATAATCACAACTGGTGTGAAGGCACCTTGGAAAAAACCTCAACACTTAGAAAACCTGTTTCTAAGCACCTTGGTATATGGATAACCACAAGATTGCTCAAGTCCATGATAATCCGAGATTTGAATTCCTTTTCCAGAGAAACTCACACAACACTTTTCCAAGTGAAGAATAAAATATTATTTATATTGATAACAATCTAATTTTCAATGTACAAATACAAGGACTATTTATAGGAAAATAAGTACATGAATTCATAATAATAAGATGAAAATTTAATTCTAAATTAAATGCATATTGGCGCATCCAAGGAGATTCATCCAGGTTCAATATATCTTCTTTATATTGTCCAGTTTTTGTCCCGCAGTTGTTTGGGCCATTTTGACCATTATAACTTTTTCAAATGAAGATGACAACTTGACAAAAGTTGAAGATCAGGTTTTCTACAATGTAATGCACATATGGATCATAAATTTTGGATAAGTAAAGCTCCTGATCCGATCTAATAAAGAAGACTGCTCACTAAGTTCAATGCACATAAAATAGGCGCCCAAAAGACATCCATCTAGATTCAATGTACTTGGAATACACAAAACTTGACTTCTTGGACTTCCATGCTAGCAAAAGTTGCGCCATATTATCATGAGCATTCAGCCAATATTTTTAATTTGTAAATTAATAATAAGATATAATAATATGTAATTTAATTCCGATAGTCCGCAAGCATAAATGACGGACTTAATGACTTCAAAATCTTCTTCATTCTTCGACTTGGATTCTTGCATTATTAAATGGACCAAATCACCCAAAGAGGTGAGCCTTATTTTGCGTTGGAGTCGAGTTTTGGAACCAACTTGAAATGTCATAAGATCTTGAGTAGTAATCGGTTCTAGATTCATAACAGACCCTCCCGGTTGCGAAGGATTCGTCCTCGAATCAAGGATGTCATAAAATCGAGAAATATTACCAATAGAACATGAACATAGACAAAAGATCACCAAACGAACACCGGGATCAAATATAAGTTGAATAGAAAAATTCACATCAATCGCACAATGTGTTGTGGAGTCATGCCCCAAAAACATATCAGCATAGTAGTGAGAATTCGAGTTGATAAACTTGTGGATCACTGACCGTAAAGGACCAAAATAATAAATATGAGGACAAATTTTAGTCGGACACGCGTCAATTATCGCCGAAAATGGATCGGAATAATTATGCTCCGGTTTTCCATTAACGTGATCACGCTCAAGAACTACCGTTGTCAACAAGTTGTCCTCCGTTGGGTAATCCCCATGGACATGGGAAGAAGAGTTAACAAAACTGACAGAAGAAGTGAGTAATATTACATCTTCTTTTTCCTCAACCAATATCAACTCCTTGCATTCTTCCTCCACAATAGACGCCACAGACAACTCCACTATTGCATTAGCCAATTGAGGACCATTTGTATAGTTTTGAAACTTATCACAAGGAGCATGCAACTCCTCACGCTCAACATTACTCTCAACGTAACCTCCAACATTTGTCTTATCCATGTACACGATCTCCTCGTCCACAACAATTGCCTCATCATAGTTAAGTACTTCCGCCACACTCTCGTTTTCATCATTTTTAAACTCCTCATCATGGGGACTAATAACTTCTTCGATTTTCTCTTCAGCCAACTCTTGTGCTTTCTTCCATTCAGCCCTCCATTTCGCTTTATTCTCTTCAAGAAATTTATTTATCATTTCCTCCCTCTCGACCTTAAAAATTCGTGACATTTCCTCCACAGTTCGAATAATATCATCCTTAAGACTTCTTTTAAATTGTTCATAATAAGCATCGTCATGATTCTTTGAATTTTTGTGCCTTACAATTTTAGCCTTTACCTTTCCCTTTTCCAACTTCCTCCGTACCCGAGATTCCTCAAAAAATAACATAGTGTATTTAAAAAAAGATCTTGGGATTCAGACAGAGAGTTGGGGGTGCTGTTTTGAATACGTTAGGCTTCGAATTTTGAGATACGGTCAAGAGAGAAAATGTAGATAAACGGATGATTTAGATGTGATAAAAATTTCAGGTTGTTGTGAGATGTATAGGTTGGCCAATCAATCGGATTTCTGTGACTGGTGCAATCTGTCAGAAAAATTTCCAGAATTACAACAGTGAATTACGTCGCAGATTGTGACCAAATGGTTGAGAATCTGGTACAACTCAAAGAATGCAAGTTGTAGAACACTGAATTTAATATGAGATCACCATATTTGAAGATTTTTGGATGGGAAAAACATAGTCAAAACAGAGATGGAATACAAACTGTCACTGCATATTGTTTTTTTTTGTAAGATAAAAGAAATAAAAGGGATATAATACAGTCAATCTGCCTTGATCTCTGATACCAAATGATGCGAAGTAGACTGCTCTGATACCAACTGAAGTGAAACCGGCCGGAGGAAGGCTTCAAATCGAATAAATCTTAGGATCGTGGATTTGAAGGTATTTGGAAGGAGGTCTTTGACACAACCATAACCTGTGTGGAAGCACCTTGGATTAATAAGCTCCACGACACAATCACAACTCGTGTGAAGGTACCTTGGAATAAACCTCAACGCTTAGAAAACATGTTTCTAAGCACCTTGGTATGTGGATAACCATAAGGATTGCTCAAGTCCTTGATAATCTGATATTTGATTCCCTTTCTAGAGAAACTCACACAACACTTTTCCAAGTGAAGAATAAAATATTATTTATATTGAGAACAATCTGATTTTCAAAGTACAAATACAAGGACTATTTATAGGAAAATAAGTACATGAATTCATAATAATAAGATGAAAATTTTATTCTAAATTAAATGCATACTGGCGCATCCCAGGAGCTTCATCCAGGTTCAATATATCTTCTTTATATTGTCCAGTTTTTGTCCCACGGCTGTTAGGCCATTTTGACCTTTTTAGCTTATTCAAATGAAGATGACAACTTGACGAAAGTTGAAGATCAGGTTTTCTACAATGAAATGCACATGTGGATCATAAATTTTGGATAAGTAAAGCTCCAGATCCGAACCAATAAAGAAGACTGCTCACTAAGTTCAATGCACTTAAAATAGGTTCCCAAAAGATATCCATCAAGATTCAATGTACTTGGAATGCACAAAACTTGACTTCTTGGACTTCCATTCTAGCAAAAGTAGCGCCATATTATCATGAGCATTCATCAAATATTTTTAATTTGTAAATTAATAATAAGATATAATAATATGTAATTTAATTCCGATAGCCCGCAAGCATAAATGACGGACTTAATGACTTCAAAATCTTCTTCATTCTTCGACTAGGTTTCTTGCATTATTAAATGGACCAAATCACCCAAAGAGGTGAGCCTTATTTTGCGTCGGAGTAGAGTTTTGGGACCAACTATAAATGTCATAGGATCTTGAGTAGTAATCGGTTCTAGATTCATATCGGGGATTACAACTTTTTGTATATAATTATAGTAGAGTTCACTCAAAATAGAGGTTTACAACTTTTTGTATATAATTATAGTAGAGTTTACTCGAAACAACGGTTTACAACTTTTTGTAAATAATTGTATAGTAGAGTTTACTCAAAACGGGGGTTTACACCTTTTTGTATATTATTGTATTAGAGTTTACTCAAAATGGGGGTTTACAACATTTTGTATATAATTGTATAGTAGAGTTTACTCAAAACGAGGGTTTACAACTTTTTGTATTTTATTGAATTAGAGTTTACTCAAAACGGGGGTTAACAACTTTTTGTATATAATTATTGTAGAGTTCACTCAAAACGGAGGTTTACAACTTTTTGTATATATTTATAGTAGAGTTTACTCTAAACGGGGGTTTACAACTTTTTGTATATAATTGTATAGTTGAGTTGACTCAAAACGGGGGTTTAAAACTTTTTGTATATAATAGTATAGTAGAGTTTACTCAAAATGTGGGTTTACAACTTTTTGTATATAATTGTATAGTAGTTTACTCAAAATGGGGGTTTACAACTTTTTGTATATCATTGTATTTGAGTTTACTCAAAATGGGGGTTTGCAACTTTTTGTATATAATTATAGTAGAGTTCACTCAAAATGGAGGTTTACAACTTTTTGTATATAATTATAGTAGAGTTTACTCAAAATGGGGGTTTACAAATTTTTGAATATAATTGTATAATAGAGTTTACTCAAAACGGGGGTTTACAACTTTTTGTATATTATTGTATTAGAGTTTACTCAAAACGGGGGTTATAACAACTCTTTGTATTAATTATAGTAGAGTTCTATCAAAACGGAGGTTTACATTTTTTTGTATATAATTATAGCAGAGTTTACTCAAAACGGAAACTTTTTGTAAATAATTGTATAGTGGAGTTTACTAAAAACGGGGGTTTACAACTTTTTGTATATTATTGTATTAGAGTTTACTCAAAATGGGGGTTTTCAAATTTTGTATATAATTGTATAGTAGAGTTTACTCAAAATGGGGGTTTACAACTTTTTGTATATAATTGTATTAGAGTTTACTCAATACGGGTGTTTACAACTTTTTGTAAATAATTGTATAGTAGAGTTTACTCAAAACGGGGGTTTACAACTTTTTGAATATTATTGTATTAGGGTTTACTCAAAACGGGGCTTTACAACTTTTTGTATAATAAAATGGGGGTTTACAACTTTTTGTATATAATTGTACAGTAGAGTTTACGCAAAACGGGGGTTTACAACTTTTTTTGTATATTATTGCATTAGAGTTCACTCAAAACGGGGGTTTACAACTTTTTGTATATAATTATAGTAGAGTTACCTCAAAACGGATGTTTACAACTTTTTGTATATAGTTGTAGTAGAGTTTACTCAAAACGGGGGTTTACAACTTTTTGTAAATAATTGTATAGTAGAGGATACCCAAAACGAGGGTTTACAACTTTTTGTATATTATTGTATTTGAGTTTACTCAAAACGGGGGTTTTCAACTTTTTGTACATAACTGTATGGTAGAGTTTACTCAAAACGGTGGTTTACAACTTTTTGTAAATAATTTTATAGTAGAGTTACTCAAAACGGAAGTTTACAACTTTTTGTATATTATTGAATTCGAGTTTACTCAAAACGGGGGTTTACAACTTTTTGTATATTATTGTATTAGAGTTTACTCAAAACGGGGGTTTACAACTTTTTGTATATAATTATAGTAAAGTACACTCAAAACGGAGGTTTATAACTTTTTTGTTCATAATTAAAATAGAGTTTACTCAAAACGGGGGTTTACAACTTTTAGTAAATAATTGTATTGTAGAGTTTACTCAAAACCAAGGTTTACAACTTTTTGTATATAATTGTATAATAGAGTTTACTCAAAACAGGGATTTACAAATTTTCTATATTATTGTATTAGAGTTTATTCAAAATGGGGGTTAACAACTTTTTGTATATAATTATAGTAGAGTTCACTCAAAATGGAGGTTTAGAACTTTTTGTATATAATTATAGTAGAGTTTACTCAATACGGGTGTTTACAACTTTTTGTAAATAATTGTATAGTAGAGTTACTCAAAACGGGGGTTTACAACTTTTTGTATATTATTGTATTAGAGTTTACTTAAAACGGGGGTTTACAACTTTTTTTTATATAATTGTATAGTAGAGTTTACTCAAAATGGGGCTTTACAACTTTTTGTACAATAAAATGGGGGTTTACAACTTTTGGTACAAAATTGTATTGTAGAGTTTACTCAAAACGGGGGTTTACAACTTTTTTCTATATTATTGTTTTAGAGTTCGCTCAAAACGGGTGTTTACAACTTTTTGTATATAATTATAGTAGAGTTCACTCAAAACGGAGGTTTACAACTTTTTTTATCTAATTATAGTAGAGTTTACTCAAAACGGGGGTTTACAACTTTTTGTAAATAATTGTATAGTAGAGGATACTCAAAATGGGGATTTACAACTTTTTGTATATTATTGTATTAGAGTTTACTCAAAACGGGGGTTTACAACTTTTTGTACATAACTGTATAGTAGAGTTTACTCAAAACGGGGGTTTACAACTTTTTGTGTATTATTGTATTAGAAACGGGTGTTTACAACATTTTGTAAATAATTGTATAGTATAGTTACTCAAAACGAGGGTTTACAACTTTTTGTATATTATTGTATTCGAGTTTACTCAAAACGGGGATTTATAACTTTTTGTATATAATTGTATAGTAGAGTTTACTCAAAACAGGGGTTTACAACTTTTGTATATAATTATAGTAGAGTTCTCTCAAAACGGAGGTTTACAACTTTTTGTGTATATTTAAAATATAGTTTACTCAAAACGGGGGTTTACAACTTTTTGTAAATAATTGTATTGTAGAGTTTACTCAAAACGAGGGTTTACAACTTTTTGTATATAATTATATAGTGGAGTTTACTCAAAACGGGCGTTTACAACTTTTTGTATATTATTGTATTAGAGTTTACCTAGAATGTGGGTTAACAACTTTTTGTATATATTATATTACAGTTCACTCAAAACGGAGGTTCATAACTTTTTGTATATAATTATATTAGTGTTTACTCAAAACGGGGGTTTACAACTTTTTGTTAATAATTGTAGAGTAGAGTTTACTCAAAATGGGGGTGTACAACTTTTTGTATATTATTGTATTAGAGTTTACTCAAAATAGGGGTTTACAACTTTTTGTTTATAATTGTATAATATAGTTTACTCAATACGGGGTTTACAACCTTTTGTATATAATTGTTTAGTAGAGTATCTTCAAAATGAAGGTTTACAACTTTTTGTAAATAATTGTATAGTAGAGTTTACTCAAAATAGGGGTTTACAACTTTTTGTATATTATTGTATTAGTGTTTACTCAAAACAGGGGTTAACAAGTATATAATTATAGTAGAGTTCACTCAAAACGGAGGTTTACACCTTTTAAAAATAATTGTATAGTAGAGTTTACTCAAAATAGAGGTTTACAACTTTTTGTATATTATTGTATTAAAGTTTACTCAAAACGGGGGTTTACAACTTTTTGTATATAATTGTATAGTAGAGTTTATTCAAAACAAGGGTTTACAACTTTTTGTAGATAATTATAGTAGAGTTCACTCAAAACGGAGGTTTACAACTTTTATTGTATAATTATAATAGAGTTTACTCAAAACGGGGGTTTACAACTTTTTGTAAATAATTGTATAGTAGAGTTTACTCAAAATGGGGGTTTACAACTTTTTGTATATTATTGTATTAGAGTTTACTCAAAATGGGGGTTTCCCACTTTTTGTATACAATTGTATAGTAGATTTTACTCAAAACGGGGGTTTACAACCTTTTGTATATTATTAAATTAGAGTTTACTCAAAACGGGAGTTTACAACTTTTTGTATATAATTATAGTAGAGTTCACTCAAAACGGAGGTATTTTCTAAATAATTGTATAGTAGAGTTTACTCAAAACGGGGATTTACAACTCTTTGTATATCATTGTATTAGAGTTTACTCAAAACGGGCTTTTACAACTTTTTGTATATAATTCTAGTCAAGTTCACTCAAAACAGAGGTTTACAACTTTTTGTATATAATTATAGTAGAGTTTACTCAAAACGGGGGTTTACAAGTTTTGTAAATAATTGTATAGTAGAGTTTACTCAAAACAGGGGTTTATAACTCTTTGTATATTATTGTATTAGAGTTTATTCAAAACGGGGGTTTACAACATTTTGTATATAATTGTATAATTGAGATTACTCAAAACGGGGGTTTACAACTTTTTGTATATTATTGTATTAGGGTTTATTCAAAACGGGAGTTTACAACTTTTTTATATAATTATAGTAGAGTTCACTCAAAACAGAGGTATTTTCTAAATAATTGTATAGTAGAGTTTACTCAAAACGGGGATTTACAACTTTTTGTATATTATTGTATTAGAGTTTACTCAAAACGGGGGTTTACAAATTTTTGTATATAATTGTATAGTAGAGTTTTCTCAAAACGGGGGTTTACAACTTTTTGTAGATAATTATAGTAGAGTTCACTCAAAACGGAGGTTTACAACTTTTAGTATATAATTATAATAGAGTTTACTCAAAACGGGGGTTTACAACTTTTTGTAAATAATTGTATAGCAGAGTTTACTCAAAACGGGGGTTTACAACTTTTTGTATATTATTGTATTAGAGTTCACTCAAAACGGGGGTTTACAACTTTTTGTATATAATTATAGTAGATTTTAATCAAAACGGGGGTTTACAACTTTTTGCATATTATTGTATTAGAGTTTACTCAAAATAGAGGTATTTTCTAAATAATTGTATAGTCGAGTTTACTCAAAACGGGGATTTACAACTCTTTTGTATATTATTGTATTAGAGTTTACTCAAAATAGGGGTTTATAACTTTTTGTATATAATTCTGGTCGAGTTCATTCAAAACGGAGGTTTACAACTTTTTGTATTCAATTATAGTTGAGTTTACTCAAAACGGGGGTTTACAAGTTTTGTAAATAATTGTATAGTAGAGTTTACTCAAAACGGGGGTTTACCACTTTTTGTATATTATTGTATTAGAGTTTATTCAAAATGGGGCTTTACAACTTTTTGTATGTAATTGTATAGTAGATATTACTCAAAACGGGGGTTTACCACTTTTTGTATATTATTGTATTCGGGTTTACTCAAAACGAGGGTTTACAACTTTTTGTATATAATTATAGTAGAGTTCACTCAAAACGGGGGTATTTTCTAAATAATTGTATAGTAGAGTTTACTCAAAACGGGGATTTACAAATTTTTGTATTTTATTGTATTAGAGTTTACTAAAAACGGGGGTAAACAACTTTGGTATATAATTATAGTAGAGTTCACTCAAAACGGAGGTTTATAACTTTTTGTATATAATTACAGTAGAGTTTACTCAAAACGGGTGTTTACAACTTTTGGTAAGTAATTGTATAGTAGAGTTATTCAAAATGGGGTTTTACAACTTTTTGTATCTTATTGTATTAGAGTTTACTCAAAATGGGGGTTTACAACTTTTTGTATACAATTGTATGGTAGAGTTTACTCAAAATGGGGGTTTACAACTTTTTGTATATTATTGTATTAGAGTTCGCTCATAACGGGGGTTTACAACTTTTTGTATATAATTATAGTAGAGTTCACTTAAAACGGAGGTTCAAAACTTTTTGTATATAAATATAGTAGAGTTTACTCAAAACGGGGGTTTACAAGTTTTGTAAATAATTGTATTGTAGAGTTTACTCAAAACGGCGGTTTATAACTTTTTGTATATTATTGAATTAGAGTATATTCAAAATGGGGGTTTATAACTTTTTGTATATTATTGTACTAGTGTTTACTCAAAACGGGGGTTTACAACTTTTTGTATATAATTATAGTAGAGTTCACTCAACACAGAGGTATTTTCTAAATAATTGTATAGTAGAGTTTACTCAAAATGGGGATTTACAACTTTTTGTATATTATTGTATTAGAGTTTACACAAAATGGGGGTTAACAACTCTTTGTATATAATTATAGTAGAGTTCACTCAAACTGGAGGTTTACAACTTTTTGTATATAATTATAGTAGAGTTTACTCAAAACAGGTGTTTACAACTTTTTGTAAATAATCGTATAGTAGAGTTTACTAAAAATGGGGATTTACAAGTTACTGTATGTTATTGTATTAGAGTTTACTCAAAACGGGGGTTTACAAATTTTGGTATATAATTGTATTGTAGAGTTAACTCAAAACGGGGGTTTACAACCTTTTGTACATTAAAACTGGGGTTTACAACATTTTGTATATAATTGTATAGTAGAGTTTACTCAAAACGGGGGTTTAGAACTTTTTGTATATTATTGTATTAGAGTTCACTCAAAACGGGGGTTTACAACTTTTTGTATATAAGTATAGTAGAGTTTAATCAAAACGGGGGTTTACAACTTTTTGTATATTATTGTATTAGAGTTTACTCAAAACAGGGGTTTACAACTTTTTGTATATAATTGTATAGTAGAGTTTACTCAAAACAAGGGTTTACAACTTTTTGTAGATAATTATAGTAGAGTTCACTCAAAACGGAGGTTTACAACTTTTAGTGTATAATTATAATAGAGTTTACTCAAAATGGTGGTTTACAACTTTTTGTAAATAATTGTATAGTAGAGTTTACTCAAAACGGGGTTTACAACTTTTTGTATATTATTGTATTAGAGTTTACTCAAAATGGGGGTTTACAACTTTTTGTATATAATTGTATAGTAGAGTTTACTCAAAACGGGGGTTTACAACTTTTTGTATATTATTGAATTAGAGTTTACTCAAAACGGGAGTTTACAACTTTTTGTATATAATTATAGTAGAGTTCACTCAAAACGGAGGTATTTTCTAAATAATTGTATAGTAGAGTTTACTCAAAACGGGGATTTACAACTCTTTGTATATCATTGTATTAGAGTTTACTCAATACGGGGGTTTACAACTTTTTGTATATAATTCTAGTAGAGTTTACTCAAAACGGAGGTTTACAACTTTTTGTATATAATTATAGTAGAGTTTACTCAAAACGGGGGTTTACAAGTTTTGTAAATAATTGTATAGTAGAGTTTACTCAAAATAGGGGTTTACAACTTTTTGTATATTATTGTATTATAGTTTATTCAAAACGGGGGTTTACGACATTTTGTATATAATTGTATAATAGAGATTACTCAAAACGGAGGTTTACAACTTTTTGTATATTATTGTATTAGTGTTTATTCAAAATGGGAGTTTACTACTTTTTATATATAATTATAGTAGAGTTCACTCAAAACGGAGGTATTTTCTAAATAATTGTATAGTAGAGTTTACTCAAAACGGGGATTTACAACTTTTTGTATATTATTGTATTAGAGTTTACTCAAAATAGGGGTTAACAACTTTTTGTATATTATAGTAGAGTTCACTCAAAACGGAGGTTTACAACTTTTTGTATATAATTATAGTAGATTTACTCAAAACGGGTGTTTACAACTTTTTGTAAATAATTGCATAGTCGAGTTTACTCAAAATAGGGGTTTACAAGTTTTTGTATATTATTGTATTAGAGTTTACTCAAAACGGGGGTTTAGTACTTTTTGTATATTATTGTATTAGAGTTCACTCAAAACGAGGGTTTACAACTTTTTGTATATAATTATAGTAGAGTTTTATCAAAACGGGTGTTTACAACTTTTTGTATATTATTGTATTAGAGTTTACTCAAAACGGGGGTTTACAACTTTTTTTATATAATTGTATAGTAGAGTTTACTCAAAACTAGGGTTTACAACTTTTTGTAGATAATTATAGTAGAGTTCACTCAAAACGGAGGTTTATAACTTTTAGTGTATAATTATAATAGAGTTTACTCAAAACGGGGGTTTACAACTTTTTGTAAATAATTGTATAGTAGGGTTTACTCAAAATGGGGGTTTACAACATTTTGTATATTATTGTATTAGAGTTTACTCAAAATGGGGGTTTCCAACTTTTTGTATATAATTGTATAGTAGAGTTTACTCAAAACGGGGGTTTTCAACTTTTTGTATATTATTGAATTAGAGTTTACTCAAAACAGGAGTTTACAACTTTTTATATATAATTATAGTAGAGTTCACTCAAAACGGAGGTATTTTCTAAATAATTGTATAGTAGAGTTTACTCAAAACGGGGATATACAACTCTTTGTATATCATTGTATTAGAGTATACTCGGGGGTTTACAACTTTTTGTATATAATTCTAGTAGAGTTCACTCAAAACGGAGGTTTACAACTTTTTGTATATAATATAGTAGAGTTTACTCAAAACAGGGGTTTACAAGTTTTGTAAATAATTGTATAGTAGAGTTTACTCAAAACAGTTGTTTACAACTTTTTGTATATTATTGTATTAGAGTTTATTGAAAATGGGGGTTTACAACTTTTTGTATATAATTGTATAGTAGAGTTTACTCAAAACGGGGGTTTACAACTTTTTGTATATTATTGTATTAGTGTTTACTCAAAATGAGGGTTTACAACTTTTTGTATATAATTCTAGTAGAGTTTACTCAAAATGGGGGTTTACAATTTTTCATATATTATTGTATTAGAATTTACTCAAAACGGGAGTTTACAACTTTTTGTATATAATTATAGTAGAGTTCACTCAAAATGGAGGTATTTTCTACATCATTGTGTAGTAGAGTTTACTCAAAACGGGGATTTCCAACTCTTTGTATATCAATGTATTAGAGTTTACTCAAAACGGGGGTTTACAACTTTTTGTATATAATTCTAGTAGAGTTCACTCAAAACGGAGGTTTACAACTTTTTGTATATAATATAGTAGAGTTTACTCAAAATGGGGGTTTACAAGTTTTGTAAATAATTGTATAGTAGAGTTTACTCAAAACAGTTGTTTACAACTTTTTGTATATTATTGTATTAGAGTTTATTCAAAACGGGGGTTTACAACTTTTTGTATATAATTGTATAGTAGAGTTTACTCAAAATGGGGGTTTACAACTTTTTGTATATTATTGTATTAGTGTTTAATCAAAATGGGGGTTTACAACTTTTTGTATATAATTCTAGTAGAGTTTACTCAAAACGGGGGTTTACAACTTTTTTTATATAATTGTATAGTAGAGTTTACTCAAAACAAGGGTTTACAACTTTTTGTAGATAATTATAGTAGAGTTCACTCAAAACGGAGGTTTACAACTTTTAGTGTATAATTATAATAGAGTTTACTCAAAACGGGGGTTTACAACTTTTTGTAAATAATTGTATAATAGAGTTTACTCAAAATGGGGGTTTACAACATTTTGTATATTATTTTATTAGAGTTTACTCAAAATGGGGGTTTCCAACTTTTTGTATATAATTGTATAGTAGAGTTTACTCAAAACGGGGGTTTTCAACTTTTTTGTATATTATTGAATTAGAGTTTACTCAAAACGGGAGTTTACAACCTTTTTGTATATAATTATAGTAGAGTTCACTCAAAACGGTGGTATTTTCTAAACAAGTGTATAGTAGAGTTTACTCAAAACGGGGATATACAACTCTTTGTATATCATTGTATTAGAGTTTACTCAAAACGGGGGTTTACAACTTTTTGTATATAATATAGTAGAGTTTACTCAAAACGGGGGTTTACAAGTTTTGTAAATAATTGTATAGTAGAGTTTACTCAAAACAGTTGTTTACAACTTTTTGTATATTATTGTATTAGAGTTTATTCAAAACGGGGGTTTACAACTTTTTGTATATAATTGTATAGTAGAGTTTACTCAAAATGGGGGTTTACAACTTTTTGTATATTATTGTATTAGTGTTTACTCAAAATGGGGGTTTACAACTTTTTGTATATAATTCTAGTAGAGTTTACTCAAAACGGGGGTTTATAACTTTTTTTATATAATTGTATAGTAGAGTTTACTCAAAACAAGGGTTTACAACTTTTTGTAGATAATTATAGTAGAGTTCACTCAAAACGGAGGTTTACAACTTTTAGTGTATAATTATAATAGAGTTTACTCAAAACGGGGGTTTACAACTTTTTGTAAATAATTGTATAATAGAGTTTACTCAAAATGGGGGTTTACAACATTTTGTATATTATTTTATTAGAGTTTACTCAAAATGGGGGTTTCCAACTTTTTGTATATAATTGTATAGTAGAGTTTACTCAAAACGGGGGTTTTCAACTTTTTTGTATATTATTGAATTAGAGTTTACTCAAAACGGGAGTTTACAACCTTTTTGTATATAATTATAGTAGAGTTCACTCAAAACGGAGGTATTTTCTAAATAAGTGTATAGTATAGTTTACTCAAAACGGGGATTTACAACTCTTTGTATATCATTGTATTAGAGTTTACTCAAAACGGGGGTTTACAACTTTTTGTATATAATTCTAGTAGAGTTCACTCAAAACGGAGGTTTACAACTTTCTGTATATAATATAGTAGAGTTTACTCAAAACGGGGGTTTACAAGTTTTGTAAATAATTGAATAGTAGAGTTTACTCAAAACAGTTGTTTACAACTTTTTGTATATTATTGTATTAAAGTTTATTCAAAATGGGGGTTTACAACTTTTTGTATATAATTGTATAGTAGAGTTTACTCAAAATGGGGTTTTACAACTTGTTGTATATTATTGTATTAGTGTTTACTCAAAATGGGGGTTTACAACTTTTTGTATATAATTCTAGTAGAGTTTACTCAAAACAGGGGTTTACAAATTTTTATAGATAATTATAGTAGAGTTTACTCAAAACGGGGGTTTACAACGTTTTGTATATTATTGTATTAGAGTTTACTCAAAATGGGGGTTTACAACTTTTTGTATATAATTTTATAGTAGAGTTTACTCAAAACGGGGGTTTACAACTTTTTGTAGATAATTATAGTACAGTTCACTCAAAACGAAGGTTTACAACTTTTAGTATATAAATATAATAGAGTTTAATCAAAACGGGGGTTTAAACCTTTTTGTAAATAATTGTATAGTAGAGTTTACTCAAAACAGGGGTTTACTACTTTTTGTATATTATTGTATTAGAGTTTTCTCAAAACGGGGGTTTAAAACATTTTGTATATAATTGTATAGTAGAGTTTACTCAAAACAGGGGTTTACAACTTTTTGTATATTATTGTATTAGATTTTACTCAAAACGGGGGTTTACAACTTTTTGTATATAATTATAGAATAGTTTACTCAAAACGGGGGTTTACAACTTTTTGTATATTATTGTATTAGAGTTTACTCAAAACGGGGGTTTACAAATTTTTGTATATAATTGTATAGTAGAGTTTACTCAAAACGGGGGTTTACAACTTTTTGTAGATAATTATAGTAGAGTTCACTCAAAACGGAGGTTTACAACTTTTTGTATATAATTATAATAGAGTTTACTCAAAACGGAGGTTTACAACTTTTTGTAAATAATTGTATAGTAGAGTTTACTCAAAACGGGGGTTTACAATTTTTTGTATATTATTGTATTAGAGTTTTCTCAAAATGGGGGTTTAAAACTTTTTGTGTATAATTGTATAGTAGAGTTTACTCAAAACGGGGGTTTACAACTTTTGTATAATATTGAATTAGAGTTTACTCAATACGGGAGTTTACAACTTTTTGTATATAATTATAGTAAAGTTCACTCAAAATGGAGGTATTTTCTAAATAATTGTATAGTAGAGTTTGATGTGATTCCCATCAGAAGAAACTTGTCAAATTTATTTGATGTCTTTTATTTATTTTTAGTTATCTTTTATTATCCCACATTGGTTAGATAGTATTTTATTTTTGTTATTATTTTTATTTATGGTTTTTTTGTCCCACATTGCTAAATTGGCAATTGGTCTTGGAGTCTATAGCCTATATAAAGGCAAATAGAGTCATTGTGACAATGAGACAAATTTTGATATATTATATTTGAAGCTTTTAAGCTTTGGTGAGTTTTCTCACGTTGGTTTTGGTGGATTCCAAACCGTTGTTTGGTGGATTCCAAATGGAACTTATCAAGGTTCTGAGCAGACCTTGTGGCGTTCGTATACCAAGGTTCTTAGATACGGGTTATCTAAGGGTTGAGGTCATACCAAGGTTCTTAGTTACGAGTTAGCTAAGGGTCGCGGTGCTCGTTTTATTGGTTCCTTCAGTCGGTCCTTCGGCAATTTCGGATCTGATTCGATCACGGATCACATCAGTTGGTATCGGAGCTTCGGTTGACTAAAGGTAATCAAATATCCCTGTTTTTAATTTTCGTTCTTATTCCAAAAAAAAAAAATTTGTTTTCCTTTAATTTCGTCCCCTCCCCAGCCAAAATCTTCAAATCATCATCCATCCTACCCGGAAAACTTGAAGATTTTCAAATCTTCAAACTTCATCCCAAGAATCCTAATTTTTTTTCTCCAGACCCGTTTTTGTATCAGACTGTTCCCTAACCAAACAACCTCGAAAAATTCCTAAATTCTTACCACTTCTTCTACACATCTCAATCTACAATTTTTGTCTTTACACCCAATCCAGATTCCCCGTATATCTTGCTTAAAACAGCCGATTAATCCAAACAATATGTCCAGAAAAACTGCAGCAGTATATCATCGTTTGAATTCGTTTTCAGTGGGTTAAACGAATTGAAATTACCTGAATATTGGTGAACTTATAGGAAATTTTCATATCTACAACTTTTGTCTTTTGAGTTTTTCCAAATTCTCTGTAGTTGTATCGGAATCGGCACCTTAAGTCACGGCTATCAATCTGGAAATTTTTGACAGTGCATCAGTTTCTGTAAAACGATTGTTTTAGCGAGTTGTATATCTCAAAAAAATCTGAAATTTTGACATCTTTAGAAAAATCTCTGTTCTACAACTTTTGTCTTTTGACTTTTCCCAGATTCGTTATAGTTTGGTCAGAAAATACGAGGGCTTCACACCCTGCTGTGGAATTTTTCACACCTGTGAAAAAAAATTCCTTTCTTCTTTTAGGTTCTATCATCTTCCAATTGTCACAACCAAAGCCCTAGATACTTATATAAGCTCTTTGGTATTGATTGCTTCGGGTGTTTTGATTTGTTCTACGATTTGAACTCTACACGAGGGGAGTGTAAACACGAGCGGATATACATATTTTTGTTGAACGTCCATCATGTCAGAAGAGCTCACCCAGGGAGTGGAGCATGCTATTGATGCTCGTATTCAGGTATTGGAAGAGGCACAAGTTGCCGTGATAAATAGAAAATTTGCAGAGATGAGGGCCCAGTTTGAAGACATGTTAACAGAAAAAGTTGTTGGTAGAGATAAACACAGTGGTAGAAGTAGTCGTGGTGGTAGAGGTAACCAGGGTGGTACAAATGTGGTTAAGAAAACTTCTATGGGGACGTTTTCTGTTTATTGCGATCATTACTATTTTGATTGCCCTAATTTTTGGCAGAAAATGCGTAGTTTACGTGAGAAATCACCTAAGGAAGACCATGTGAATGTTCATATCCCAGAGAAGATTGTAGAGACCACCGTAGAGAATGCTAACACTCGAGAAGATAAGCTGAAAAACGATGATGGGGAGCGCATGGTCGAGAAAAATGAGAGTGTGGTGGAGATGGATGATGAAGCTAAACCTAAATTTGTGGATGAGGAAGTGAAGGTGGATAAATTGGAGGAGGTTGTTGGAGTAGAATTGGCGGAGTTAGTTCAAGAGTCGATCGTGGCAGAGGCGATCACTGAGGAGGATGCAAAGGTGGTGGAGAACATCGAGGCACATGAAGAAGTTGGTCCTACTTTGCCGACCACTTGTTTGGGTTCTATTTCCTCTTCTTTGCAGGTTCCTGAAGAGCATTTAATTGGTGGCAACCGGAGAACCATTTCATTGATCCATTTTCTAAACATGTTGATGTATGTCCAGCTGTGAATCGTTCTCATTATATTACTACTTTTCCGGGATTCCTCAAAGTTTTTAGCATGCGAGATGACTTCTTTGATGTTGCATTTGTCACACTTGGTTCAACATCACAACGTGCCATTGATTTGAAGTGGTCTGTCCGTCTTGTATTTGATCCGGGCATATCATTGGTGTTCGTTGTTGGTTCGGCCTATTTTTTCCTTGTTGCTGCGTTTTACGACATCCTTTTGATTCGAGGTCGAATCCTTTCGGAGCCGGGAGGGAATGATGTGATTACCATCGAGAAGAAACTTGTCAAATTTATTTGGAGTCTTTTATTTATTTTTAGTTATCTTTTATTATCCCATATTGGTTAAATAGTATTTTATTTTTGTTATTATTTTTATTTATGGTTTTTTTGTCCCACATTGCTAAATTGGCAATTGGTCTTGGAGTCTGTAGCCTATATAAAGGCAAATAGAGTCATTGTGACAATGAGACAAATTTTGATATATTATATTTGAAGCTTTTAAGCTTTGGTGAGTTTTCTCATGTTGGTTTTGGTGGATTCCAAACGGAACTTATCAAGGTTCTGTTCTTAGATACGGGTTATCTAAGGGTTGAGGTCATACCAAGGTTCTTAGTTTGCTCGTATTGGTTCCTTCAGTCGGTCCTTTGGCAATTTCGGATCTGATTCGATCACGGATCACATCAGAGTTTACTCAAAACGGGGATTTACAACTCTTTTGTATATTATTGTATTAGAGTTTACTCAAAATAGGGGTTTACAACTTTTTGTATATAATTCTGGTAGAGTTCACTCAAAACGGAGGTTTACAACTTTTTGTATTTAATTATAGTTGAGTTTACTCAAAACGGGGGTTTACAAGTTTTGGAAATAATTGTATAGTAGAGTTTACTCAAAATGGGGGTTTACCACTTTTTGTATATTATTGTATTAGAGTTTAATCAAAACGGGGGTTTACAACTTTTTGTATATAATTGTATAGTAGATATTACTCAAAACGGGGGTTTACCACTTTTTGTATATTATTATATTCGGGTTTACTCAAAATGAGGGTTTACAACTTTTTGTATATAATTATAGTAGAGTTCACTCAAAACGGGGGTATTTTCTAAATAATTGTATAGTAGAGTTTACTCAAAACGGGGATTTACAACTTTTTGTATTTTATTGTATTAGAGTTTACTCTAAACAGGGGTTAACAACTTTGGGTATATAATTATAGTAGAGTTCACTCAAAACGGAGGTTTATAACTTTTTGTATATAATTATAGTAGAGTTTACTCAAAACGGGTGTTTACAACTTTTGGTAAGTAATTGTATAGTAGAGTTATTCAAAATGGGGTTTTACAACTTTTTGTATATTATTGTATTAGAGTTTACTCAAAATGGGGGTTTACAACTTTTTGTATACAATTGTATGGTAGAGTTTACTCAAAATAGGGGTTTACAACTTTTTGTATATAATTGTATCTTAGAGTTTACTCAAAACGGGGGTTTACAACTTTTTGTATATTATTGTATTAGAGTTCGCTCATAACGGGGGTTTACAACTTTTTGTATATAATTATAGTAGAGTTCACTCAAAACGGAGGTTCACAACTTTTTGTATATAAATATAGTAGAGTTTACTCAAAACGGGGGTTTACAAGTTTTGTAAATAATTGTATTGTAGAGTTTACTCAAAACGGCGGTTTACAACTTTTTGTATATTATTGAATTAGAGTTTATTCAAAATGGGGGTTTACAACTTTTTGAATATAATTGTATAGTAGAATTTACTCAAAATGGGGGTTTACAACTTTTTGTATATTATTGTACTAGTGTTTACTCAAAACGGGGGTTTACAACTTTTTGTATATAATTATAGTAGAGTTCACTCAAAACAGAGGTATTTTCTAAATAATTGTATAGTAGAGTTTACTCAAAACGGGGGTTTACAACTTTTTGTATATTATTGTATTAGAGTTTACTCAAAATGGGGGTTAACAACTTTTTGTATATAATTATAGTAGAGTTCACTCAAAACGGAGGTTTACAACTTTTTGTATATAATTATAGTAGAGTTTACTCAAAACAGGGGTTTACAACTTTTTGTAAATAATTGTATAGTAGAGTTTACTCAAAATAGGGGTTTACAACTTTTTGTATATTATTGTATTAGAGTTTACTCAAAACGGGGGTTTACAACTTTTTGTATATAATTGTATTGTAGAGTTTACTCAAAACGGGGGTTTACAACATTTTGTATATAATTGTATAGTAGAGTTTACTCAAAACGGGGGTTTAAAACTTTTTGTATATTATTGTATTAGAGTTTACTCAAAACGGAGGTTTACAACTTTTTGTATATAATTATAGTAGAGTTGTCTCAAAACGGAGGTTTACAATTTTTTGTATATAATTAAAGTAGAGTTTACTCAAAACAGGGGTTTATATTTTTTTATATTATTGTATCAGAGTTTACTCAAAACGGGGGTTAACAACTTTTTGTATATAATTATAGTTGAGTTCACTCAAAATAGTGGTTTACAACTTTTTTGTATATTATTATAGTAGAGTTTACTCAAAACGGGTTTACAACTTTTTCTATTAATTGTTTAGTAGACTTTACTCAAAACGGGGGTTTACAACTATTTGTATATCATTGTATTATAGTTCACTCAAAACGGGGGTATACAACTTTTTGTATATAATTATAGTTGAGTTGACTCAAAACGGGGGTTTAAAACTTTTTGTATATAATAGTATAGTAGAGTTTACTCAAAATGTGGGTTTACAACTTTTTGTATATAATTGTATAGTAGTTTACTCAAAATGGGGGTTTACAACTTTTTGTATATCATTGTATTTGAGTTTACTCAAAATGGGGGTTTGCAACTTTTTGTATATAATTATAGTAGAGTTCACTCAAAATGGAGGTTTACAACTTTTTGTATATAATTATAGTAGAGTTTACTCAAAATGGGGGTTTACAAATTTTTGAATATAATTGTATAATAGAGTTTACTCAAAACGGGGGTTTACAACTTTTTGTATATTATTGTATTAGAGTTTACTCAAAATGGGGGTTTACAAATTTTTGTATATAATTGTATAGTAGAGTTTACGCAAAACGGGGGTTTACAACTTTTTGTGTATTATTGTATTAGAAACGGGTGTTTACAACATTTTGTAAATAATTGTATAGTATAGTTACTCTTTGTATTAATTATAGTAGAGTTCTATCAAAACGGTGGTTTACGTTTTTTTGTATATAATTATAGCAGAGTTTACTCAAAACGGAAACTTTTTGTAAATAATTGTATAGTGGAGTTTACTAAAAACGGGGGTTTACGACTTTTTGTATATTACTGTATTAGAGTTTACTCAAAACGGGGGTTTACAAGTTTTGTAAATAATTGTATTGTAGAGTTTACTCAAAACGGCGGTTTACAACTTTTTGTATATAATTGAATTAGAGTTTATTCAAAATGGGGGTTTACAACTTTTTGAATATAATTGTATAGTAGAATTTACTCAAA